>CAUYTI010150095.1:0-11373 GCA_963575145.1 Galago senegalensis | reverse complement strand
TCTTGACGCATTGTTCCCTCCTTCCAGGGAACACAATATATCTCCTCCTTTACATAGTCCTGTATTCCATATGCCTACTCATCTTTCCTCATAAATTCAGTCTTGAAAACTGTTCCTAAGAAAATTTATTTCTTTCTCCTTGCTTCCTTCATTCCTTCCTTCCTTCCTTCCTTCCTTCCTTTCTTTCTTCCTTCCTTTCTTTCTTTCTTTGTTTCTCTTCCTATCTTTCTTTCATCTGCCTTTCTTTCTATCTTTCTTTTATTTATTTATTTTTTATTAAATGATAGCTGTATACATTAATGCAATCATGTGGTACAGTGTGATGTTTTCATATAAAATTTGAAATATCCTCATGAAACTGGTTAACATAGCCTTCATGTCATTTTTTAGTTATTGTGCTATGACGTTTATATTCTACTTTAAGATTGACTTGTACCCTTGAAAGATAATCCACAGAGGTGATCCCTTCAGTCACCCTTCCTCCACTTGTCCCACTTGTCCACTCTCTCCCATCCCCCTTCCCTCCTTCCTCCCCATATTCTTAGGCTATAATTAAGTTATAACTTTCATATGAAAGCTATAAATTAGTTTTATAATAGGGGTGTGTACACTGGATACTTTTTTCCCCATTCTTGTGATACTTTGCTAAGAAAAACATTTTTCAGTTCCATCCATGTAAACATGAAGGATGTAAAGTCTCCATATTTCTTTATGGATGCATAGTATTCCGTGGTGTACATATACCAAAGTTTATTGATTCATTCATGGATAGATGGGCACTTGGTCTTCTTACATGACCTGACAATTATGAATTGGGCTGCAATAAACATTCTGATACAAATATTTTTGTTGTAATGTGCTTTTTAGACTTCTGGATATATACCTAATAAAGAATTGTAGGATCAAATGGCAGGTATAGTTTTAGTTCTTTAAGTGTTTTCTCAGACATCTTTCCAAAAGGAATGGATTAGTTTGCAGTCCCACCAGCAGTGAAATGTTCTCTTTTCTCCACATCCATGCCAGCATCTCTTCTTTTGTGATTTTGTGATATGGGCTAATCTTACTGGACTTAGGTGATATCTCAAAGTAGTTTTGATTTGCATTTCCCTGGTTATTAAGGATGGTGTGCATTTTTCATATATCTGTAAATCATGTGCCTATCTTCTTTAGAAAATTTTTTCTGCAATTCCTTTGCCCACCCTGAGATGGAAACACTTGTTCTCTTCTTGCTGATACATTTGAGTTCTCTGTGGATTCTGGTTATTAAAACTTTGTCAGAGACATAACCTGCAAATATCTTCTCCCATTCTGAGGGCTGTCCACTTACTTTACAAACTTTGTTCTTGGTTGTGCAGTAGCTCTTTTGTTTGATAAGTTCCCACTTGTGTATTTTGGATGTTGTGTCAATTCTCCAAGAAGTCCTCCTCATAAACTTTTCACTCAGGCCAATTTCTTCAAGTATTTCCCCTATGTTTCCTCTAGTATTTTGATTGTTTCTTGTCTTAAGTTTAAATCTTTAATCCAGTGAGAGTCTATCTTAGTTAATGATGAAAGGTGTGGATCCAGTTTTAGTCTCCTATAGGTCACCAGCCATTTTGCCCAGCACCATTTGTTAAATAGAGAATGTTTTCCTCACTCAATGTTTTTAATTGGCCTGTCAAAGATCAGGTAACAATAAGTAGCCAGATTTATCTCTTGGCTCTATTCTGCTCCATACATCTACCTCTCTATTTTTGTGCCAGTACCATGCTGTTTTGATCACTATGGATTTATAGTATAATCTGAGGTCTGGTAGCATGATTCCTCCTGATTTGTTTTTATGCCTGAGTAATGTCTTGGCTATTTGAGGTTTTTTCTGATTCCATATAAAATGAAGTATTATTTTTTCAAGTTCTTTGAAGTATGACAGTGAAGCTTTAATAGAGATTGCATTAAAATTATATATTGGTTTGGGTAATGTGGACGTTTTGAAATTTGTATATTTAATGCTATTTCCCAGCCATGAGCATGGTATATTTTTCCATTTGTTAACATTTTCAGCTATTTCATTTCCTAGAGTTTCATAGTTCTCTTTATGTAGATCTTTTACATCCTTTATAAGGTTGACTCCCAAATATTTCATTTTCTTTGGCACTACTGTGAGTGAATAGAGTCATTAATTGTTTTTACAGCTTGGCTGCTGTTGGTATATATAAAGACTACAGATTTATGAGTGTTGATTTTGTAACCTGAGACACTACTGTATTTCTTCATCACTTCTAAGAGTTTTTTAGTTGAATCCCTTGTGTTTTCCGGATATACAATCATATCATCTGCAAAAAGTGAAAGTTTGATCTCTTCTGACACTATATGGATGACTCTAATCATCTTTTCTTCCATTACAATGTTAAAGAGTAATGGAGACAATGTATAACCTTCCCTGGTTCTTGATCTGAGTGGAAATGATTTCATTTTAACTTCATTCCATACAATATTGGCTGTAGGTTTGCTAAAGATGGCCTGTATCAGTTTAAGAAATGTCCCTTCTACACAATTTTTTTAAAGTGTTCTGAACATGAAAAGATGCTGGATATTATAAAAAGCTTTTTCTGCATTAATTGAATCATATGGTCTTTGTTTTTTAATTTGTTTATGTGATGAATTATATGTATAAATTTACATATGTTGAACCATTTTTGAGAACCTGGGATAATACCCACTTGGTCGTGGTGTATGATTTGTTTGATGTATTGCAAGATTCTTTTGGTTAGAATCTTGTTGAATGTTTTTGTATCAATATTCATTAGTGATATTGGTCTGTAATTCTCTTTTCTTTTGGGTGTTTTCCTCGTTTGTGGATAGGGTGATTTTACCTTCATACACTGTGTTGGGTAGTATTCTGTATTTTTCTATATTTTGGAAAAGGTTGAGTAATATAGGCACTAGTTCATGTTTGAAGGTTTGGTAGAATTTTGATGGTGAGCCATCTGGTCCCGGGCTTTTCTTTTTAGGGAGATTTTGTATATTTGATGCTATTTCAGAACTTGATATAGGCCTATTCAACATTTCCACTTCATTCTGGCTAAGTCTTATGAAGTGAAGTGCTTCCAAGTATTGGTCAATTTCCTTCGGATTGTCATATTTCTGGGAATAAAGTTTGTTGTAATATTCATTAAGATTTTTTAAAATTTCTAATGCATCTGTTGTTATTTCATCTTTCCCATTTCTGATTGTTCAGATTAGACATTTTACTCTTTTTTCTTTGTTAGGTTGGATAAAGGTTTATCTATTTTATTGACCTTTTCAAAAAACCAACTTTATGATTTGTTCTATAATTCTGTTGTTTTCAATTTCATTACATTCTATTCTAATTTTGGTTATTTCTTTTTGTCTGCTCTAGCAGCAGAATTTTTGGGATTGGAATATTATTTCTTTTCCAGCTGCTTGAGATGTCCCATTAAGTTGTTAATTTACTGTCTTTTTGTTCTCTCAAGGAAGGCTTGCAGAGTTATAAATTTCCCTTGTAGTACTGCCTTTGCAGTATCCCAAAGGTTCAGATAACTCTTGTCTTCATTATCATTTTGTTCTAAAAATTTGGTAATTTCCTTTTTGACTCATCCCTGACCCATCTATCATTCAGCATAAGGTTATTTAGCTTCCATGTTTTTGTATGAGACTGCAAATTCCTGTTGCTACTGAGTTCAACATTTATCCCATGATGGTCCATGAAGGTGTATGGAATGATTTCTATTTTTTTTTAATTTACTGAGCTTAGACTTATGACCTAAGATGTGGTTTATTTTGGAATATGTTCAATGGACTGATGAGAAAAATATATATTCAGTTTTGTTAAGATAAAATCTTCTGTAGAGGTCTGTTAGGGCCAAAAATAGGATAGTTATATTTAAATCTAAAATGTATTTGTGAAACTTCTTATTGTAGGATCTGTCCAACACTGCCAAAGGAATGTTGAAATCTCTGACTATGATGGAGCTGGGAGAGATAAAGTTGCTCATTCCTGTTAGAGTATCTCTTATAAATTGAGAGGGATTCTGGTTAGATGCATAGATATTGATAATTGAGATATCATCATATTGAGTATTACCTTTAAATATAAAATGGCCATCTGTATCCTTGCTTACTTTTGTTGGTTTAAACCCTATTGTATCTGCAAATAAAATTGCAACACTTGTTTTTTTCTGCTTTCCATTAGCCTGGAATATAGATGACCATCCCTTCATCCTGAGTCTATATTTATTTTTTAATGTAAGATGGAATTCTTGAATACAACAAATGTTCAGTCTGTGTTTCTGTATCCAATCAGCCAATCTGTACGTCTTTAGAGGACAATTTAAACCATTCACATTGATTGAAATTATTGATAAGCCTGGAAGCATTTTGAGCATTGAGTTGTTCGAAATTTCAGTACACATTTTTAATCCCTTTGCCATTGTGGAATTTGGATTTGATCAAAAGTTTCTGAGTTAGTTTATTTTCGTGGTGGAGGATTGTACTGCTCATTATGGAGGATAGGTTTGTGAATTTCCTGGAGAGTTGATATAGGTATAGCAAAATTCTACAGCATGTGAATGTCATTAAAGTATTTAATTTCTCCATCTGCCTGGGGGCAGCCATGAAGCGGCAGCTTAAAGTGTCCTGTAGCCCCCCACTTGGGTGTCGGGGAAGTGGAGTTGCAGACAAGCATGGGTATCCACGGGACCCATGGGTCAAACATACCTCAGGGTCTCCTACTAGGGTGCCTGGGGGACAGTGGCCAACTGGCGGCAGCTGTGGGCAACACATGGTGGAACAGTGCTGGGAGAGCACCTCTTTGTTTCCCTGGGGCAGCTACCCATTAGTGGCAGTCACACAGGTCAAGCCGTCCTGGGCACACTGTGCTAAGGTTTCCAGGTGTGGTGACAAACAGGTCAAACAGTCTTAGGGTTGCCCCACTAGGGTCTCTGGGGGTGGCAGCTTTCTGGGTTAAACAGTTCTCCAACTTTTGTGTGCCTGGGGGCAGCTGTGAAGTGGCCGCTATGCAGAAGATGCATGGGTCAAACATTCCTGGAACACCCTGCTTGTGTGCCCAGGGGGTTGTGGCCAAGCAGCGGCAGCCTATGAGGACATGCAGTTTGAACAATCCTCTTCATGCCTGACTCTTGTGACTGGGGTTGGCGGCAGAGTGATAGCTACTATGTTGGGGATGTGTGGGTCAAACAGTCCTTTGTGTGCCTCGCTTTGGTCCCAGGAGCAGAGACTAAGCAGTGAGAGTCCTGTGGATTGGAGAATCCTCCATGATTTGTGTGCCTTTGGAAGACATAAAGTGGCAGCTGCATGGGAGATGTATGGGTCAAACAGTCCTGGGGCAACCCGACGGGGTGCCCAGAGGGCTGCAACCAACTGGTTTCAGGCTAGGGAAACCTGTGGTTGAAACTTCTTTCATTGTTTTTCATAAGAGTGAGTCTCACTCTATCTCCAGACTAGATTGTCCCTGACTTCAGGCTTGCACATAATGACATCTAACTCTTTGGTTGAAATGATCCTCTTGCCTCAGCCCATGTAGTAGCTGAAAATTTAGGTAAGGGAAACAAAACTTAACTACCCTTTTTATTTGAGTAGAAAACAGGTGGGATATCAGTGCTGAGGTATTCTTTCTGATGCTCAGCCTTGTCTCCAACACGGGAGCTCAGGGGATATTTCAAATTTGGCTGCCTAGAGCTTCAAAATATTGTATTCATATGTGGAGTAAGTCATTTAGCTCCCCTTAAGAAATGAAGTTATAGGCATTTTTGAAGATTGTCCAAGCCATGGGAACACATAGGGAGTATGTAAGGACTGTTTTACATATTCATGGTGGGAGATCACCAAAGCTATGCATGGATATTTTTTATCCTTGGGATTCATTAATTATTGTATATTATACGAGTGATCTAGCATAACCATTCCACATCTAATATGGCCAAGTACCCAAAGGTTTAGACACACCTAGCATGGTAATCAGGATTCATGGAAATTTAAAGATAGGATGATATTTCCCAAGGCCATCAAAAATAACTGCAGATATAGCATACACTACTGAAGACAGTGCCTCTCCAGAATTCAAAAGAGAACCTTAAGTCAGTCACCTAAAATCCAATTCTATTCTATAGAAAGAAGGAAAACATCATGGAAAGTACTCTACTGGGAATTGTGTGATGTATCAATTATGACTGTCAAACCATTCTCTGACCATTGGGCTCAATTTCTTATTGTATAACATCACAGGCCAGCACCAGGTACAAACCACAATCTTACATGGATTCCAAATAAGTAATTTGAATAGAAAGGATGGATTTTTTAATTTCTTGGCCATGGTTACAAATCAAAATACAGGAAGCAGGAATTGAGTGTGGAGGAAAGAACGCCACTGTTCGTAACACTTTGAACTTTAAAATGAACCAAACAGCAAGTATGCATGCTTACAAGTAAAAAGATTAAACTTAAAGATGGTAACCCAGGGCAAAACCCGTTGTGATGTCATACATGGTGAACAAGTAGTGACTTCATTCTGAGATGTCGTGAGTCCAGGCTGCTGGTGAAAGATACTCACAAAATTATTCTACGCATTTTAGCTTGTTTCCTGCAAGTTTTTGATTCAGGACATTTCTTAGCCTCTTATCCACAGGCAGAGAAGTGATCTCCCATTTTTGCTGTATAGATTACTTTAACAGGTGAGATTCCAGACACTAGGCTGAGACTACTTTTGAGATTTTGTACAGCAGTGAGACTGAAACTACATTCCAGATGATATGCATAGGGACACTTACATAAGATTTTTTTTTTTTTTTAGGTTCTTGGGATTTTTTTTTTTTAGTGTTTTTCTTTTTCACTCTGAGTATAGTGCTATGCTCTCACAGCTCACAGAACCCTCCATCTCCTGGGCTCAGGCAATTATTTTGCCTCAGCATCCCCAGTAGCTTGAACTACAGGTGCCTGCATCAATACCCAGCTATTGCGGGTTAGCTTGGACAATTTTCATACTCACCACCCATTTGTTGCACCACCACATTAGACATTGATGAAAGGATTATTTTAAACTAGGTTTTGTAGCCAGGGTAGATTTTCATGCCTCTCATCTTGGCAATTTAGGAGGCCCAGTCAGTTGGATTGTCTGAGCTTCTCAATTGGAGACCAACCTCAGCACTAGTGAGATACCAGTCTCTGAAGAATAAAAAAAGGCTGGATGTAATGCAGGCTCCTTGCATGACAGCTGAGGGGAAAGGATCACTTGTTGAGAAGACTTGAATTTTGCTGTAATCTATGACACTAGAGTACTCTACCAAAGGCAACAAAAGAAGACTGTGTCTCAATAAATAAATGGAGAAAGCTATTTGTATTGGAGTTACCCATCATTTTAACTTATTTTCTGATAGAATCAGAGACTTACTTTATTTTTCACATTCAGTAAAGTTATGTATCATCTACAGAGCACAGAATCCTCCAAATCCTAGGCTTTAGGTGATTTTCTTCTCTGTTTCCTGAGTAACTGACATTATAGGTGCATGCCTAAACCCTGGCATTATTTTTACTTTTGACCATAATTCTAGTGTTGAAAAATTTCCCCTAGTTTAGGTGTCAACTGGAGAAATTATTCTCTCATAGGTAACTTTTTTCCTACAGCTTTTATTAGTCAAGAATTAAGATTTTACACAACTCTAATCCTTTGGTATCTGAGATTCTGATTATCATTGTAAACTGCGCATGAAGTGAATTCTTGACTGAAGTCAGGCCTTTTTATGCACACTAAAATATCCAGGTTATACACTTCACCCTTTGTATTGTACTTTTTGATCTGGGCCAATATTCCCTTGCCTGAATCATTCCAAGACCAGGGACCAAACAATTTTGGAAGAGATCTGCCCATCAGATTAACTGGCAGTCAGCTAAGAAACAAATGGCAAATGAAACTGTCCAGACTCATTGTTCCATCCTTCCCCCTGAGACCACAATAAATCTCCTCCTTTATGTAGTCCTGTATTCCATCTGCCTACTGACCTTTCTTCATAATTTCCCTCTTAGAATGTGTACCTAGAAACATTTCTTTTCCTTCTTTCTTTCTTTCTTTCTTTCTTTCTTTCTTTCTTTCTTTCTCTCTCTCTCTCTCTTTCTTCCTATCTTTAATCATTATTTTTCATGTAACCCACTCTCATTCTGTCACAAGACTAGATATTCCATAATCTCAGCCTTGCTCACAATGACATTCAACTCTTTGGTTGAATTGAACTTCATGCCTCATCCTCTAGAGTATGTGGAACTATAAATATGGGATAGAACAGTTGAGTACCCTTACTATTTGAGTAGAAATACGGTAAGAGTTTAGGGATGAGTTTGTCTTTCTGTTGGTTAGCCTTGTCTCCAACATGGGAACTCAGGAGAAGTCCCCAATCTGCTTGCCCAGAGCATCAAAAAATTGTAGTCATCTGTATAATATGTCATTAAGTTCTACATGAGTAATGAGCTTAACATGAACATTGATGATTGTTCATTCCTCAGGACTCGCTGACATATAAGGAGTATGTCAGTACTGTTTTACATATCCATAGTGTGAGATCCCAACAACTATGCATGAATCTCTTTTATCCTTATCAGGTTTCATTAGTTATTATTTATTGTACATATCATCCAACATAACTCTTCAATGTGCATTGTGGACACAAAGCCAAAATTTTTGACACATCTAGAATGGAATATAGGATTGATGGAAATTTAAAGATAGATTGAAATTTCCCATGATCATCATAAGTAACTGTAGGTATCGAGTACACTACTGGCCACAATGACTCACTAGATTTCTAGGAGAAATAATCAGTGAGATATCTATCATCCAAAACAAGCCTATTCTAGAGGAAGACTTAAAACATCATGAAAAGTAGAAGTGGGAATTGAGTGATGTCCTATTTAGGTGAATCAAATCATATTGGATCATTGTGCTAGATTTCTTGTTCTATGACATCCTGGGGCAGAACAAAGCATATAGCATACTCTTCCATTTTCTGACAAGTCTGTGACTTGAAAAGGAAAGGATGGCTTGTTGAATACCATGGTCATGTTTACAAAACAAATTTCAGAAGGACAAATTGAGTGTGGAGAATAGAACCACAATCTTTATAAAAGTTTGAAATGAACAACAAATCCACATAGGAACTGGGCATGGTTAGCAAAAATGAGATTTAACTTAAAAATGGTAACCCAGGGTAACCCCCATTGTGATATAATTTATGGTGACCATGTAGTGACTTCATCCTGGAATGTCATATCATCCAGCCTTCTAGTCAATGATGCTCACTGGACTATTTTGCTCACTTCAGCTTGGGTCCTGGAAGTGTTTGATTCAGCACATTCCTTAGTCCTCCATCCAAAGACACAGAAGTAATGTCCCATTTCTGCATTACTGATTACATTAACATCTGAGATTCCAGTCAATAGGCTGAGACATCAGTTCATATTTTAAGAGCAGTGAGACTCAAGCTCCATTCCAGATGGCAAAACTGCATAGAGACACTTAAGTAGGATACTGTTTATTTTCCTCCATTTTTTTTTAAATTTTGAGGCAGAGTTTCAATTTGTCACTGTTGTTAAAGTGCTTTTCCATTACAGCTCATAGAAAACTCCATCTCCTTGGCTCAGGTGATTCTTCTGCCTCAGCCTCCACATTAGTTTGAACTACAGGTGCTGCCCTCAATGCCCAGGTATTTTTAGTTGTAGATTGGTTAAAACCATTTTCAAAATAATCAATCTCATGGTGAGCCACCACTTTAAACATCGAAGATGGGATATTTTTCAAATAGGTTTTGTGGTCATGGTTGGTTCTACATGCCTCTCATCTTGACAATTTGGTAGGTCCCCTCAGTTTGATATTTTGAGCTTCTGAATTGTAGACCAGTTTTAGCACTAGTGAAGTACCTATCTCTGAACAAAAAATACCCATCTGTTATACAGAGTCCTCAAATGGCAGCTGAGGTAATAGGTTCTAGTCATGAGAACACTAGTAGTTTTCTGTGATCTATGGTACTTGGGTCCTCTACCATAGGTAAAAAAACTGACTGAATAAATAAATGGAAAAAACCATTTATATTGGAGTTACTCCTCACTGCTCCAGTCAGCTCAATTGGACATATCCCCTGAGCTCACATGTAAAAAAAAAAAAAAACAGAAAGACTTCCTAAGCCCTTGTCGCCCTTTGGGTTTCTAGTGAATCAGAGAGTGAAGTCAAGTGTGGTATCACTTAACTATATTTTTCTAGCTACTCCATATTCTGAGAAAAGAGGATCATTTCAATCTAAGAGTTGGATGTCATTGTGTTCAATACTGAGGTCATGGAAAATCTAGCCTGGGGAACACAGTGAGACAGGCCTCATGATTAATAATGAAGAAAAGAAAGAAATAATCTTAGATAGCAAAAAGGAAGGAAAGAAGGAAAGACAGAAAGAAAGAAGGAAGGAAGGAAGGAAGGAAGGAAGGAAGGAAGGAAGGAAGGAAGGAAGGAAGAAAGAAAGAAAGAAAGAAAGAAAGAAAGAAAAGAAAGAAAGAAAGAAAGAAAGATAGATAGATTGATTTTGTAGGGTACAATTTCCAAGAGCAAACTAATGAGGAAAGGTAAGTACTCAGATGGAATACAGGACTATATAAAAGAGAAGATTTTTTTGTTTCCTGGTGGGGGGGGATGAGAGAAAAATGAGACAGGATAAGTTTTTTTGCAGTTGTTTCCTTAGGAGACTGCCAGTTGTTTGGTATGGGTCTTCCAGAGATATATGGTCCCTTGTCTTAGACTGATTGGGGCAAGTGAATATTAATCTAGATTGAAAAGTGCAACAGAAGTGATGGTTTGTGTAATCTGGATGTTTTAGTGTGCATAAAAAACGTGACTTAAGTCAAGAATTCACTGAGTGGTTCAGAGTGTGTAAAAGAATCTAAGATACCAAAGAGTTATAGTACCAGGGTACTATATCAAAAGCAAGAAAAAAGACTCGGACTCAATAGATAAATGAAGAAAACCATTTTTATTAGAATTAATCCTTACTTTACTTTTTTTTGGTTATAGAGACAAAAATTACCTTTATTTATCACACACAGTGAATATCTGTAGCGTCTACAAATCACAGAAACCTGCAACTCTGGGATTTAGGCAATGTTTTTCTCTCAGCCTCCTGAGTAGCTGGGCCTACAACTGTAAGACACAACACCTTGCTATTGTTTTTACTTTTTCCATGTATCTAGTGTTGAAAATTATTCCCTAGATTAGAAGTCAACTGGAGAAATTATTCTGTCCTAGAGAAAAATTTTTCTTATAATCTCTATTAATCAATTCTTTGGATTTTGCATGATACTGACCCTTTGGTATCTTAGATTATTATA
>CAUYTI010150092.1:0-12576 GCA_963575145.1 Galago senegalensis | reverse complement strand
ATTGAGAGACTTGATAAGCCTGGTTGTGTTTTGGGTGTCATGATTTTCAGATGTCCAGTGGACATTTTTAATCCTTTCACCACTGTGGAAGTTGGATTTTGTTCAAAAATTTCTGGGTGAGTTTACTTTGGAGGTAGAGCACTGTGCTGGTCATTGTGGAGGATGGTCTGAGAATATTCTGGAGAGCTGGTTTAATTATGGCAAATTTCTTCAACATGTCCATATCATTAAAGTATTTGATTTCTTTGTCACAAATGAAACTCAGTTTAGCTGGATAGAGGATCCTGGGCTGGAAGTTGTTTTCTTTTAGGAGACTGAAGGTCAATGACCATATTCTTTTGGCTTGAAACATTTTGACTGAGTGATCTGTAGCCATTATGATACTTCTCCCTTTGTAGGTGATGCTTTTCTTACGTCTGGCTGCTTGTAGAATTTTCTCCTTTGTCTTAACTTTGGCAAAGTTAATCACAATGTATCTAGGAGATGATTTATTTGGATTGAATCTTCCTGGGGTGCTGAAACTGTCTGCTATCTAAAGTTCTGTATCTCCTGCAATGCTTGGGAAATTCTCCTCCAAAATCTCTTGGAGTAGAGCATCTGTCCCTTTACGGCCATCCTCATCTCCTTCAGGAATTCCTATAAGACGAATGTTTGATCTTTTGGAGTGATCCCATAACTCTCTCAGGGAATGATCAGTTTTTGCTCTCCGTTTGTCTGCCTCTTTGAGTGTTTGGGAACATTCAAAATCTTTGTCTTCAGTTTCAGAGACCCTTTCTTCTGCCTGGTCAACTCTATTACTGAGGGATTCTACTGTATTTTGCAATTCCTCAACTAACTTTTTCATTTCCTTGAGCTCTGCTATCTCTTTTCTCATTATGTCCATATCTTTGATGGACAAGTCATAAATTTCTTGAGACAACTTTAGAACTACTTTTGAAGTCATAAATTTCTTGAGACAACTTTAGAACTACTCTTTGGAATTCTATTTCTATCTTTTCTTCCATTCTATTTATCTTATTTGCAATCTATATTCTGAATTTGACTTCTGACATTGCTGCCATTTGTCTATGCATGGTATCTTCCATTGTATCTCCTTTGTCATTTCTTGAGAGGGGGGTGATCTACTGTGGTTATTCATGTTGCCAGAGTTCTTCTGTTGGGTGCCCACCATGTTTATTTTCCACTGTTTGGTTATTAGAACTGGTAGGGTGAGGTTGAATTGGGGTTCCCAGGTAGTAGAGATAGCCCCCTACCAAAGCACTAGGTTTTTCAATTGTGGCTTATCTCCTACAACCTTACAAAGGCCCCTTTCAGAGTTTTGGCTGGAGATTCTGAGGACCTACTTGGTGAGATAGCATAAGCTAGCTCATTTTTGCTACTAGTCAACCTCTACCCTATCCTAAGAAGCCATAGTATTAGGTTTAAATCTCAACTGTGAAGAGATAAAACAGCTGCAGTGCCCAGCCCCCACCCTTCAGTTCTTTTCTGGTACAGAACTTTGAAGGTCAACCTCAGAATGTCCCCAAGTGGACAGCCCCAGACACAGGTTCCAATTAAATTGTCTCAGGCAGTGCAAACCCTGCTCAACAGAGGGGTTCAAGGGTCTCCAACAGCACAATTGGAGCCAGGGTTC
Organism: Galago senegalensis; assembly: GCA_963575145.1. Classification (NCBI taxonomy): domain Eukaryota; kingdom Metazoa; phylum Chordata; class Mammalia; order Primates; family Galagidae; genus Galago; species Galago senegalensis. Next base: position 10,943 of record CAUYTI010150092.1, on the reverse strand, counting down.
CACACTCCCACCCACCAGACTCAGTCTACACTGTTGTCTGCTTCTCTGCTCACAGGTCCACAGGTCTGGGGACCAGCCCTGTCTGCCGACCTCAGTCCACATGTGGCAACTACTCTCCCACTGTGGGAACCATCAGAGCCAGAGGTTCTGCACCCTGTCCAGCCAGACACAGCCCAAACTGAGGGTCAGCACCACCACTGGCTGAGCATAGTCATAACCAGAGGACTGCTCCTCCTCCTGCCAAGTCTCCCTTTCTTCCCATACCCTCTTTCTTCCCCATTAGTCACAGATTCCATCCTGATGGTTGGTAGTCCACACTATGCCCAGATCTCTCAGGGCAAGACCAAACACTTTGTGCTCTGCAGGGGGTAGAATTTCAGACCACTGTGCAAAGGGAAAAGTGGACTAGAAGTTTGGACCTGTGGGTGAAAATTCTGTTCAATTTTATGCCTGGCGGGGTGGTGTCTAGGTTCATAAGTGGGACCTCCCTGGAGAAAGAAAGAGATCTAGAGTTTAGCGGCTCTCTCCAGCGAGGTAAAAAGAGAGGTCTTTTGTTCCCTGCTTGTTTGCAGATAGCCTACAGTAGGCCTCCTGCTTGGGGGAGGGGATCTCCCATCCTCTAGTCAATAGGTTTTGTACCTGAAATTTGTTTTCTTGAATGCTCTTCCTTGGAGTTACAGCTTGCCAAACTTCATTCTTGGCTCAGCTCCCCACCTTTGGCTTCATACAGTCTAATTCCATCCAGTTTTTCTTCCTCTGCTCAGGGCCTCTGCTGAGGGTTGCTACCAGTCGGCCATCTTCCCTAGCCTTTTTATAACATCACTGATCTCATTCACGAGAGTTCCACCTTCATGACCTAATCAACTCCTAAAGATACCATCTCTGAATACTACCACATTGGGATTTAAGTTTTAACCTACACACTTTGGGGGAACAAATACATTCAAACCATGTAGTATTATTCTTCATCTGTCATAGTTTTTCTTTTTCTTGTATTTGGAGGGATTTGGTGCTGGTTCCTTTTTGATCACTACTCATCTTTCTGTTAGGTGTGTTTTTTCTGGTCCAGCTATTTTCAGGAAGTATATCTGGGAAAAGACCCAGACCTATGATCTAGGTTAGCAAGAATATGCCACAGGGTTGCATGCCTGAGTTCTTTTTTAGTTTTAGTTAACCAACAATGACTGCTCATGCATAGTGCCTCATGATGCAGATCCTGACGTGGAGTCTGTGTCTTCCTTTTAACCTCACCAGTAGCTTACTGCTTCCAAACATACGTTGTCAGTTCGATTCCTTGGCCATCCTTCTTTTCTCTGACTTTTAAAACTTTATACCAAAATGGTTCAGGAAGGAGCCTGCTGCCATTCTGCTTCTCTATTTCTAGTGTTCCAGACAGGGAATGTTTCTTTTTCTGCTCCTCAAGGAAGAACCACTTAATTTGGAAATTGCTCTGCCAGCATTATCCTATGGTCAGTGGCCATGGGAGATTTCTCTCATTCTCTGTTGCAACTCATACACATTTATTATGTTTCAATATTATAGATCCCAGCTTTATTGAAAATGGGTTTGCATAAGAAAGTTATTCATATATAAAAATATTTGGAGCTGAGCACAGTTGGTGCATCTCAGCAACTCAGGATGCTGAGATAGGAGGATCATTTAAGCCCATTTCACTATCTCTTTAAAAATATGTGTTAATAATAAATCCCAACATTTTGGGAGGCCCAAGTACGAGGATCAATTGAGCCCAGGGGGTTGAGACCATAATGAGACCCCCATCTCTAAAACAAAATTTATTTTTTTATTAGTTGGGGATAGTGGTGCCCTCTTGTAGTCCCAGTTTTTGGGAGAGGCAGGAGGATCACTTAAGCCTAGGAGTTTGAGCTCCCTTTTTGGGAGAGGCAGGAGGATCACTTAAGCCTAGGAGTTTGAGCTTTTAGTAAGCTATGATTATGCCACTGCACTCTAGCCTGGGTTATAGGGCAAGACCCTGTCTCAAATAATAATAGTAATATTATAATATTTATTGTTGCACAAGTATAATTACCACTTGCCAGTGCAGTGTCCACAATGCCAAATATTTCTACATGGGGCAATATAGTCTATTAATCTTACTCAGTTGCTTCACTTCTTAGGAATTTATTAAATACTACAATATAATAGCACCCTTAAATTATTTTGATGTAGGCTCAGCGCCTGTGGCTCAACCGGCTAAGGCTCCAGCCACATACACCTGAGCGGGCAGGTTCGAATCCAGCCTGGACCTGCCAAACAACAATGATGGCTGCAACCAAAAAATATCTGGGTGTTGTGGTGGGTGCCTGTAGTCCCAGCTACTTGGGAGGCTGAGGCAGGAGAATCGCTTGAGCCTGAGAATTGGAGGTTGCTGTGAGCTGTGATGCCATGGCACTCTACCCAGGGCAACAGCTTGAGGCTTTGTCTCAAAAAAAAAAAAAATTATTTTGATGTAAAGGAGGCTACATTTTAAAATATATTTATTGAATAGCTACTTTAATGTTAAAATATAAGATTTGCTCAAAGTTTTATTAACAATTACTTAATGTGTCATATCATTAGAGATTGTCATATCAGTCTTGTTTATAGGCCAAGAAAAATTATACACTTGTGTTTCAAAATAAAGACTGCATTTATCTTAAATAATTTTAACTGTGATTACTTTTTTGTTTTACTCATAGAATGGAATCCCAAATCTGATAGATCTCTTGAACTTAGACATAGAAGGTGTGCTAGTAAATGTAATGAACTGTATACGAGTATTATGTATGGGAAATGAAAGAAACCAAAGAGCAGTGAGAGACCATAAAGGCCTCCAACCTCTTATCAGATTTCTGAGTTCTGATTCAGGTGAGCCTCTATTGCTATATTATTTTATAATGATCAGATATATTAAGTGAAGCAAATGTGGGTTTGAACTTCTCCTATATACATATAAATACAGTACCTAAAAAAATTAGGCGCTTTCTTTTCTTTTTTTGATAAAGAGTCTCACTATGTCACCCTCAGGAGAGTGCCATGGTCTCTTGGCAACCTCAAATTCTTGGGCTTAAGTGACTCTCTTGCCTCAGCCTCCCAAATAGCTGGGATGACAGGCACCCACCACAATGCCTGGCTATTTTTGTTGTTGTTGCAGTTGTTTAGCTGGCCCGGGCCAGGTTTGAACCCACCACCCTTGGTGTATGTGGCTGACACCATAACCACTGTGCCATAGGCACCGAGTCATATGCATATTTTAAGAAAGAAAAAAACTGTATTAAAATTGTAATAATCAAATTATACTGATAATGTTTGTTATATTGTCTCTGTTGTAATTTCAGAAATCAAACATGACTTGAGCAATATAAAATATATTATCAGAATATATTGAATATTATAATTTTAATGCTGTTTTATACTTTCTTAAAATGTGTATACATTTTTTTTGCACCCTGAAGACAAAGTCCAGAATTTGTCTTCAATAGATCTAGATGTATGTAATATAACCTAAATATGTGAAACACTTAAATTTAACCTGCTGGTTTATAAAAGAAATTGATCCTCAAAAGCAGATTTTAAATAAATGTTTAAGTAGACATGATTATTAATAGAAATATTGGCATAAATAATGAAAATTATGCAGATTATATCCCCAAAAGAAGAGATGCCGTCTATGTGAACAATATACATGCTGATTATTGGTAGCTGTTTTGCAAGTTACAACAAGGACTTCAGATTTGCTGTTAGATATTTGATATAAAAATTCAAAGTTATCAGGAAGCATTAGGGTAATTATCAGTTTTAAAGTGCATCTCAATACGGAGAACATCAAAAGGCATAAGGCAGTTTCTGCAGCTCCAGCACATGATCTCTTAGGTTCTGTAAGAATAACCTCATTCCAGATAGCATGCATAACAGTATACACTTCAAATCTGTGATTGTCCATAAATTTGGGAATAGAAAAAATTGTGAAAAACTTGTCCCTTTTTTCCCCCATTCAGTTTATTATTTGTCTTTCTGTTGCAGTTCACCAGGAATAAATACAGAATAAGTACATTGGTTAAGATATAAGTCAAATTTCTGGGTAAGGAGAATATTGCAGAGGGCTCCCTTTGTTTTGAAAGAGAGTCTCACTATGTCACCCTCTGTATAGTGCTGTGGCATCACAGTTTACAACAACCCCAAACTCTTGGGCTTAAGAAATTCTCTTGCCTCAACCTCCCAAATAGCTGGGACTACAGGTGCACACCACAATGCCAGGCTATTTTTTTTGTAGTTGTCATTGTTGTTTGGCAGGCCTGGGCCAGGTTCAAATATGCCAGCCCCAGTGTATGTGGCTGGTGTCCTAGCCGCTGAGCTACAGGGCCAAGCCCTTCATTTTACTTTAAAATTTCAAAGTTAAGCAAGTGTCATCATCTTCTAGGAACTTGTATCATACCATGAAATCATTTGAAAACCCTCTCCATTTATAACAATTACTTAAGTTCTCTCTCGTCAAGTTTTTCTCCGTCACTAACTATGATCTACTTTATTATTTCAAAATAGCATTACATCCTAGCACTCTGGGAGGCCGAAGTGGGTGGATTGCCTGAGCTCACAAGTTTGAGACCAGTCTGAGCGAGAGCAAAACCCTGCCTCTAAAAATACCTGGGCATTATAGTGGGCACCTATAATCCTGGCTACTCTGGAGGCTGAGGCAAGAGAATCACTTAAGTCCAGTAGTCTGAGGTTGCTGTGAGCTATGTGTGTGACACTCTACCTGGGGGCAATAAAGTGAGAGTCTGTCTAAAAAAAGAAAAAATTACAGAGTTAGCTTTTATGCATATTTTACCCATGTCATTTTTACTTGTTTATAATTATTCTTTATCTTTTATTGTTTGTGTTTTATCTTAATTAAAAGTTAAAGATAGTGACTAGGTTTTCCCTATTTTTGTTCTCCCAATCCTAGATGCTAGAAAAAAGCATAAGTTGGGGTGGCAATTTGAAAATAATAAGTTCATGAAAGAAAGCTATAAAGATAAATTACTGAAATAAGCCTATTACCTTATCTGAAACCTAAATAAAAGTAATTTTTCCTGCACTGTAATCTATATTATTCCTATTCGCCAAGGATGATAAGGATCTTAACTTCGAAATAAAAAAATTTCTTTGAGACACCATCTTGCTGTGGTGCCTAGACTGGAGTGCAGTGGTATGATCACAGAGCAGTATAGCTTAAAACTCCTGGGCTGAAGCAATTCTCCAGTCTCAGACTCCCAAGTAGCTGGAGATATAGGTGCACATCACCACACCTAGCTAATTTTTAAATTTTCTGTAGAATCAAAGTCTTACTATTGTATTATGGCTAGACTCAGACTCCTGGCCTCACGCAACCTTTCTGCCTCAGCCTCTCAAATGCTGGTATTATAGGTGTGAGCCACCATATCCACCTTGAAATAAATTTTAATTATTTTTTTTCTCTTTAGTTAGGATACCTATATAAATTTAGTGCTTTAACAAATAGTCCTCTGGAATGTTACTTGGGTTGCTAAGTTGTAGGGGACCACAAAGGAATATCATTAATTCCAATTATCTTTTCAACCTTTTTGAACTACACTAAAATTTTTATATTACAGTGAAATGACTCCAAAGTAGGTTCACGTGCAGTTTCTTGAAATCATAGACTTGTTGATATCGCCTCTGCCTGAACCTCTGTCTTCAGAGATTCCTCAAGTCTACCCTTGCTGAGTTTGCTTCTGGCCTTTGCTTTACCCATCTTTAGCTACTTATATTTACATTCATACATACATATACTTGTGTCTGCATGTGTACTTTGATTCCTACGGTGCTTCTGACATCATATAGCACGCAGCTGTCCTGTTCTGTGTATTAACCAAGGGCTTTATGACAACCAGTGTAGAAACTCAGGTTGCTGTGAGCTAAGATGCCACAGCACTCTAAAAGCAAGGGTAACAAAGTGAGACTCTTGTCTCAAAAAAAAAAAGATACATTAAAAAAATAAAGAATACAGGAGCAATTCTGGAAGGGGCTCCCACTGGGAAAATCTAAACAATGTGAACACCAATTTAAGTAAAGGAAACTAATGGGTTATAACTCATTGAATAAAATAGAAATCTGTGGCCTCATCCTGATAATAGTTGTATAAACAAAAATTACTGTAAATAAATAGAGAATAAGGGAGGCTCTAATAGTAAAATGCCATTTGTTAAATGTGAAAGGAATAGAATTAGAAAATCACTATTTTTGCAAACATCATATTAAAGATTGGTTTAGACAGAAATTTAAATGGTAGCTAAATCTTTGCTCCTTATAAGGAGTAAAATATTTACATGGTCTTAAGTTATTTTGCTCATTGTTAGTTGCAAAGGAGAAAATAGAAGTTGTATAGTAGAGAAACTGGATAATCAAAATTAAGTCACCTGACCAAGGTGGCCGTGAGACTCAAGGATGGGCCAACGAGCCAGTGCTGGTTGTGTCCTATCATCCCGGGTCTCACTATAATTCTGCCCCTGCTCAGCCCCTATACCAAGTACTCTATCATGATCAACAAGGCCATGCCCTACTCAGTGCGTCTCTGAGATGATGGAACATGCCCTACATGCCCAGCCACCCCCAGGAGCCCCAAGGCCCAAGCTTGGATCAGCTGAAGAAACTGCAAGCACCTCCTTCCACAGGGAGGAGGGTACCCCTTCCTCATGGCCCCCAATGAAAATGTGAAAACAAAAAACAAAACAAAACAAAAATTAATATCACCAATGAAGGATATAGATGGACATTATATAACTCCACTTAAGATATCCCCAGAACAACAAAATATCACTTTTTAAGTATTCTGGATGGAGGTGAATATCCTGAATCATGAGGAAACATCAGGAAAACCCGAGCTGAGAAGCATTCTCTAAAACAAAGGACCCATATTCATTAAAAATGCCTATGTCACAAAAGACCAAAAAAGAAAACAAAAAACCAACCCTCATGGACTGTTTCAGATTATAGGAGATTAAAGAAACGTATCTAAATGCAATACATGATATTGATCTAGATCCTGTACCGGAAGAAAATAAATGTGACAAAGAACATTTTTGGGACAGTTAACACAATATGATTAGATAAAACTCTTGCATCTACTAACTGCACAGTAGTTATATTAAGAGGATCTCTTTGTTCTTAGTAAATACACACTGGAGTATTGTGAAGATAAAAAGTCATTATGTATGGCTGGGCACTCTGGAAGGCCAAGGTGGGTAGATCACTTGAGCTCAGGAGTTTGAGATTAGGCTGAGCTAGAGTGAATGAACCCCAACTCTAAAAAACAGCCAGACATTGTGCCAGGTTCCTGTAGTCCCAGCTTCTTGGGAGGCTGAGGAAAGAGGATCACTTGAGTCCAGGAGTTTGAGGTTGCTGTGAGCTATGACGCCATGACACTCTACTAGGAGCAAGAAAGTGAGATTCTATCTCAAAAAAAAATAAAAAAGTCCTAATGCATGTATGCAACATAATCTCAAATTTAGAAAATTAAACTGTCTAGATAAGTATATAAAAATCTATATGGTATAAAATGTATAAATCCAGGTAAAGGTAACCAGGAGTTCTCTGACTTACTCTTACAACTTTTCTATAAATTTTAAAAACCCCAAATGCAACTGGTTAATAACTATATAGGAAAATGTTTAGACTCAACAGTAATTAAAAATACAAAAGTAAATGAGACACTATTTTTTGCTTATCAAATTAGCTAAGTTCAAATATAAATATTTATTTATTTGAGAATAGGGTCTCACTCTGTAGCCCAGGCTGAAGTACAGTGGTATGATCATAGATCATCATAACTTTGAACTCCTGATCTTGATCAATCGTCCTACCTCATCATACCAAGTAGCTGGGACTACAGGTGCCAAACACCACACCCATTTTTTCCTAGGGACAGGGTCTCACTATGTTGCCCAGGCTGGTCTTGAACTCTAGCCTCAAGTAATCCTCTTGTTTTAGCCTCCCGAAGTTTTGAGAGGAGGCATGAATCACCACACCTGGCCTATGTATTATATTTATTTTTAATGGTATTACTATACTCAGAAAATCACAGCATCATTGATACTCTTTTTTTTCTTTTTTTTTTTTTTTAGAGATAGAGTCTCACTTTGTTGCCCTCAGTAGAGTGCTATGGCATCACAGCTCACAGCAACCTCCAGCTCTGGGGCTTTAGGCGATTCTCTTACCTCAGCCTCCTGAGTAGTTGGGACTACAAACACCTGCCACAACACCCAGCTATTTTTTTGTTGCAGTTTGGCTGGGGCTGGGTTTGAACCTGCCACCCTTGGTATATGGGGCTGGCACCCTACTCACTGAGCCATAGGCACCACCCATCATTGATACTCTTAAACTTGGACTATAGAAGAATCAGATGCTGCTATCATTTTAAAATGAAATTTCTTTAAGATATACTGAGTTATTCCAGTAATTTCTGGGATTCTATGCTAAGGGAAAAAAACACAAATAGGAAAGAAACACTTTATATGCTAAAAGGATTTCTCCTGGAATTATGTAAAACAGTGAAAAATTGGAAAGAACATATCTTTTCTTTTTTTTTTTTTTCTTTTTTTGAGACACAGCCTCAAGCTGTCGCCCTGGGCAGAGTGCTGTGGCATCACAGCTCACAGCAACCTCCAACTCCTGGGCTCAAACGATTCTCCTGCCTGAGCCTCCCAAGTAGCTGAGACTACAGGCACCCACCACAACTCCCAGCTATTTTTTGATTGCCGTCATTGTTGTTTGGCAGGCCCAAGCTGGATTCCAACCCACCAGCTCAGGTGTATGTGGCTGGCGCCTTAGCCCCTTGAGCCACAGGTGCTGAGCCCATATCTTTTCTTTCTTTCTTTCTTTTCTTTCCCTTTTTCTTTTCTATTCTTTTATTTTTTTTTTTTTTTTTTTTTTTTTTGAGGCAGAGTCTCACTTTCTTGCCCTGGTAGACTGGCAGGAACCTCAAACTCTTGGTGTCAAGCAATCTCTTGCCTCAGCCTCCCAAGTAAGTGGGACTATAGGCACCTGCCACAACACCTGGCTATTTTTAGAGACAGGGGTCTCACTCTTGCTCAGAATGGTCTTGAACTCCTGAGCTCAAGTGTTCCACTGGCCTCGGAATCCCAGAGTGCTAAGGATTATAGGCGTGAGCCACTGCACCCAACCAAGAACATGTATTTTCAAATGTGAATGGCTAAAGAAATGTGATACACTCACTCATTGATAGAATATTTAGAAAACAATTATGTCCATAAAGAGTGGGAACATGTTTTAATAGTAAATAAAAATGCAGAATATTGTTTAAAGTAAAACAATATTAAGTATGTTGATAGCTATCTAAATGTTTCTGTATTCATAAGAAGTAGTGGAAGAGATTAAACCAAAAATATAATTGTGTTTAAGTGGTAAATCTGGACAATTTTTTTCTATTTTTCAGTTTGTACCTTGGTATAACTTTCTCTGTTTTTGAATTTATGAGAAACAAACGATATGCTGTACTTTGATATTCTGACTTTTTAAAAGGTTTATTTAACTTGTTCTTGAATTCATTTGAAGATGTGTTGATAGCTGTATCTTCTGCTACACTTGCTGAGGTTGGGCGTGACAATACAGAAATTCAGAATGCTATCGCTGCAGCAGGAGGGATTCCTCCTCTGGTGGCTCTTTTTAAAGGGAAACAACTTAATGTCCAAATGAAAGGTGCAATGGCTGTAGAATCACTGGCAAGTTGCAACTCTGGTATACAGAAAGCCTTTCTGGAAAAATCATTAACCAAATATCTTTTAAAACTCCTAAAGGTAGGAATTTTCTGATTACTGGTCATTTTTTCTTATATGACATACTCCGTTTTGAATTTTAAGTGAATAGAAAACTAGATGAATTCTAGAATAAACATTTTATGAAATATACACCCTTAAAGTGTTCAATTAATGCTTATTGAACAAATGAAATATTTTTTTAATAGGCATTTCAAATAGATGTTAAAGAACAAGGAGCTATAGCACTTTGGGCTTTGGCAGGGCAAACACTGAAACAACAAAAATACATGGCAGAACAGATTGGATACAACTTTATAATAAATATGCTTTTGTCACCATCAGCTAAAATGCAGTATGTTGGTGAGTTATTTTCTATACCTAAGTCTGTACAATATGTGATAGAACAGGGCACTGGAGTGTCATAAATGTTTCTTGCTTTTCTTTACAGGAGGTGAAGCTGTCATAGCTCTAAGTAAGGACAGCAGGATGCATCAAAATCAAATATGTGAAGGGAATGGAATTGCGCCATTGGTTCGCTTGCTAAGAATAAGTAAGATTGCTGAAGGCACACTTCTCAGCGTCATCCGAGCCATTGGATCCATTTGTATTGGTTTGCACACTTATTCTCACTTTTTGAAATATTTGTAAGGAAAAGAATAGACTTAGGTAGAGAAGCAGAAATTAATCTCTTCCTCTCTATCCCAACTGTTGGAACCCTGAAAAATATTTAATCTGTAAAAAGCTATGATAATTTTAAAATATTTCTCCAAAACCTTGGTAAATAGAAGTTGTGTAGTTAAAAAATTTATGTTAGGGGCAGTGCCTGTGGCTCAAAGGAGTAAAGCGCCGGCCCCATATGCCAGAGGTGGTGGGTTCAAACCCAGCCCCCGCCAAAAACTGCAAATAATAATAATAATAATAATAATAATAATAATAATTTATGTTAGTCTTGCTCTTGAACTATGGCTGTGAAGGAAAATTAAGACAATAAGGCTTGGCTATTTTGACTGAAAGAAATCTCATTTTTCAAGTTTTTTTTTTTTTTGAGACAGAGCCTCAAGCTGTCCCCCTGGGTAGAGTGCCGTGGCATTACAGCTCACAGCAACCTCCAACTCCTGGGCTCAAGCGAGTCTCTTGCCTCCGCCTCCCAAGTAGCTGGGACTACAGGCGCCC
>CAUYTI010150091.1:0-30430 GCA_963575145.1 Galago senegalensis | reverse complement strand
TCCCAAGTAGCTGGGACCACAGGCGCCCGCCACAACGCCTGGCTATTTTTTGGTTGCAGCCGTCATTGTTGTTTGGCGGGTCCGGGCTGGGGATTCAAACCCACCACCTTAGGTGTACGTGGCTGGCGCCTTAGCCGGTTGAGCTATAGGCGCCGAGCCATTATCACTACATTTTAATTTTCATTGCCCACAAAACCCTAACCCATCAGCAATGGCTAACCACCTCCCACCCACGCTTGCCCCGATCATTCAAACCCAGCTATCAGCTTTCCAGATATTTCTACATATTAAAGGGAATCGTACAATGCCTGGCCTTTTGAGACTGGTTTCTTTGACTTTATAGGACACTGGCAAGGTTCATGCATAATGTAGCATGTATCAGTACTTCATTCCTTTTCATGGCCAAAAAATATTCCATTGTTTGAAGACACCACGTTGTATTTACCCATTCACTAGGTGATAGACATTTGGGCTGTTTCCACTTCATTGGCTATTAAGAATATTACTACTATGAACATTCATTCATAAGATATGGTGGAAATGAGTGTTTTCACGTCTCTCTATAATACATCTAGGAGGGGAACTGCTGAGTCACGTGCTTACTCAATGTTTAACTTTTTGAGGACCTGCCAAACTGTTTTCCAAAGTGGCCATACACCTTTATGTTCCCGTTAGGAATATAATGGCATTCTAGGATCGCCACATCCTCGTGAATATTTATCTATTTTATTTTAGCCATCCCCATGAACACTAAGCATTATCTCATTGTGGTTTTTAATTCACCTTTCCCCTAATGACTAATGAGCTGTGCATCTTTTTATGTGTTTATTGGCAATTCACGTATCTTCTTTGGAAGATTGTCTATTCTAATCTCATGCTCATTTTTTTAACTGAATTATCTTTTATTATTGAACTGTAAAAGTTCTCTACTCTGGACACAAACCCCTTAGTACATATAAAATCTGTAAATATTTCTCCCATTCTGTAGGTTGTCTTTACACTTTCTGGGTGGTCCATATCTTCGGCAGCACAAAAGCTTTTCATTTTGATGAAATCTGATTTATCTTTTTTTTTTTTTTGGCCACTTGTGCTTTTGAGATTATATTTAAGAAACCATTGCCCAACCCAACAGCACAACTGATAGACTCCCGTGTTTTCTTCTAAGCCCTTTATAGTTTTAGCTTTCACATTTAAGTCTATGACCCATTTTTTGCTATTTTTTCTGTATGGTCTATGGGAGTGATCTAACTTCATTCTCTTGCATATGGATATCCAGCTGTTCCAGCATCATGTATTGAAAAAACTATACTTTCCTCACTGAATTGTCTTGGTGCCCTTGTTCGAAATCAACTGACCACATATAAAAATGTATTTCTGGAGTCTCAATTCTGTTCTATTATTTATATGTCTATCCCTTCATATACCAGCATGAAGGATATGATTTTATAGGACTCTATCTTCATTACTGAAGATTTATGTTTGAAACTGGGAAAGGGGGGTCCTCCAACTTTATTCTTTTTTCAAGCATGTTATGCTTATTGAAATTCTATGTATTCACGTATTAAGTTTAGTTTCGGCTTTTCAAGTTCTGCAAAAAGAAAAAACAACTAGAATTATGACAGGGATTGCGCTGGATTTGTGGGTAATTAAGGGAATGCAGTTATCCTAAGAACATTAAGGCTTCTGACCATGAAAATGGGACGTCTTCATTGTTAACACGCAGAAATACAATTGACTTCTGCTGCACACTGAACTTTTATTCTGCCGCCACGCTGAACTTGTTTGTTAGTTTTAATGGTTCTTAAATGGTTTTCTTTGGATTTCCTAACTGTAAGGCAATTTTAATTGCCAGATGGTTTTACTTCTCTCTTTCTAATATGGATAGATTTTTTTTATGTTTCTGGGGGGTTTTGGTTTTGGTTTGGTATTTTGACTTTTTCCTTTTTGCCCAATTGTCACAGCTAGGATTTCCAATAGAATATTAAATGAAACTGGTAAGAGTGAATACTCTTATTTCCTTATCTCAGGGGGAAGGCATTCAATCTTTCAGGATTAAGGATGATGTTAGCTGTGGGGTTTTTGTAGATGTCTTTATCAAGTTGAGAAAATGCCCTCCTATTCCAAGTTTGCTAAAGGTTTTCATCATAGAACAATGCTAGACCTTTCTGAAATGGTTTTCTTTTGTGTATTTTTGGAGATGTTTCCTTCCTTCCTTTCTTTTTGTTTTTGTTTTGTATTGAGACAAGGTCTCACTCTGTTGCCTGGGCTAGAGTGCAATGGTATCACCATAGCTCACTGTAACTTCAAACTCATAGACTCAAAGGATCTTCCTGTCTTAGCCTCTCCATCCTGGGATTACAGGCTCATGAAAGAGGACCTAGATAAGTTTTCTATTTTTTGCGGAGACTGGTCTCACTGGTCAAGATGGTCTCAAACTCCGTGCCTCAAGCAATCCTCCCACCTCAGCCTCACAAAGTACTAGGATTAAAGGCATGAGCCACCATGCCCATCCAAGACCTTTTTTTTTTTTTTTTTGAGACAGAGCCTCAAGCTATAGCCCTGGATAGAGTGCCATGGCATCACAGCTCACAGCAACCTCCAACTCCTGGGCTCAAGCGAGTCTTCTGCCTCCGCCTCCCAAGTAGCTGGGACTACTGGTGCCCGCCACAATGCCTGGCCATTTTTTGGTTGCAGCCATCGTTGTTTGGCTGCCCGGGCTGGATTCGAACCCGCCACCTTAGGTGTATGTGGCTGGCGCCTTAGCTGCTTGAGCCACCGGCGCCGAGCCCAAGATATCTCTTTATTCAACTATTAAGGTGTATTATACTGAGTAATTTTTTAATGTTAAACCAACTTTGAATTCCTTGGATAAATCTCACTTAGTCATGGTGTATAATCCTTTGGACAAGGACAAACTGCACTTAACTTGCTAATATTTTATTGAAGACGTTTACATCTGTACTCGTAAGGGATAGTGGTGTATAGTTTTTTTGTTGTTATAATTTCTCTATCTGGCTTTGGCATCAGATGTGATACTGGCTTCGTAGAGTAAGTTGGAAAATAGTTCTTCCTTTTTTTAAAAGAGTTTGTGAATAATAATACACAGCATTAATTCTTTAAATGCTTGGCTCAAAGCATGAACTGAATTTGATAACTAGAAAAAAAGGTATTAAATCACTGTTGTTTTAAATATTTACATAAATCTCATATTACTGGGTAATTTGAGAAATTATCTAATCCATTCTGTTGCTTCATCTACTTTCCAACCTCACTTACCTAAAACGTAACCACAGTGATGTGGTTGGAATCAGCTGAGGATTTGGCCGAGAATGCCTTTGTTCTGCATATGGTACCCAAGACAGTTTCAAGTGTACAGCCCCTCCATGGCCCAGGTACTCTCTGAAGGAATGGGCACAAAGCTTTGAGGCAGCTGGTCTACCTAGAACACTCTTTAGACTATGTGTCAAATCAAAGTCAAGTCTATTGATGTGTAACAAGCATAACGCATATTCTCAAGAAAGACAGGACCCTTACTAACAATCTTATTAGAGGGTAAGGGAAAATGGGTACAGTGAGTATGTGACTTACAAATCTCAGCTCCTTTCAAGTTGCATCCCAAATGTTGGGTTCACTTTTCCAGAGCTGTTGGCACATTTTGTGTTTATTAACTATGGTGTAGGCACTTGTGAAGAGCTCTGTATACTTAAGAACCCTAGGTGATGCGTATTACCAAGGCCATTTTACAGACAGGAAAAGAAAGATCAGAAGTGAATACCCTGAGGTCAGAAATTGAGGCTCAGAAACAACTAGCATAATACAAAGAAGCAAATAAATGAATAAGAAGGAAACAAAATCAAATCAAAGGGTCATCCGGCCTCAAGGCTACTACTGCATAAGAACGTCCCTCTTAGATAAGCTTCCCAATTGGACAGAGCCCATTTCTGGGAGAAATTCTAGCTCAGCCATGTTATTTTACTTGCCTGACTCCTAACCAGTTTTTTAACCTCTGGGTCCTGTTTCCTCCCCTGTAAACTGAACAGACTCTTCCCAAGGTTGTGATAAGCACAGCCCTGATGTCTCATCACCCTGCTAGGTTACTTACTTCGTCCCTACACCCTACACTTTTCTTCACAATAGAAAATTAAATTCTTCAAAGCTGATTTCCACAGTGTTTACCAGTATCTAAGTCAGGTCTGGGCACCTGGCATTTTGACACCACACCTCTCAGTAACTACGGTGCCTCCTCCAGTTACCGTCATGGCCGCCTGCAAATTTTCTCAAGAAAATGCAAACCTCATCAATCCTAGCAACTTATTACCAAAGACTTTAGCCTGGAGGCATGAACCCACAGAGGACCTGGGAAACCCTTTCCTCTCTCACCAAATTTTAATACCCTTCATTAATGTTAATTGCACACCACCAGAGGCAAAATATGTATCCTGTACCTAAAACCTGTCACCTCTATTAATTAAAAACAGGCTTATGGAATATGAAACTATAAAGTGCTTGACTTTTTTTTTTTAATTGTAAAGACACTTAATTGGCTTGTACAAAAGGAAAAGAATTCCTTTTGCCTCGCTTTAATGAGGTTTTTATTATTCAAATGGCACATTTTGCACAGTTTTGACTAAAAGCCATTGCAACTCAAAAGGCTCTGAGATGATGAATATTTACAGACTATCAAAAGGAAAAGTTCAAACTCTAAAGACAGAATGGAAACAAAAATAGTAGCCTTCCTTGTCCAAAGCTGATGTTATTAGTCAGCACTTTACGGGACTAATTTTTTTTTTCTTCTTGGGTGGATTCTGTTCTGCAGGGTGATAAAGGGCAGAAAAGTTGTCTGTCCTCTGTGTCTAGAACTGCAGACTCCCATACAGTGAAGTCGCACATCCTCTGTGGCTCTCATCTACTCATGGATAAAGTTGCCACCTCTCTGCTGAGTGGACCCTCAGCATCTTCTGCCCCTGCTGACTGTGGGGACGCCTTTAGACAGCACCAGTCACTTCCACAACAGCCACTGTGTCCCCCATGGGCCAGAGGACAACCCCTCGATTGTTAAAGGGGGGCTTGTCATTAATGGGAGTGACAGTGAGCCAAGACTCCTCATGGCTTTCTGGCGAGAGTGGCTATAAATGGCACTTCATAGTGGAGGGGGAACCAGAGGCTGATAATAAAACAGAAGGAGGGCCCGGTCCAAAGGCTGGGGCTATTCTGCTTTAGATGGCTGACCTCCAACTTTCCTCCCAGTTCCCTCCCTCTTTTGACCCATGGAGAGCCACACATTTACAATCCCTTCTCATTCTGGCATCTTCCATTATTCCCTCTCCATGGGATCATTCATGCTGCCCATCAGCCTAATCAGATCTTCCTGACCATCAAATATGGAAGAATCAGGACAGAAGGGAAGAAAGTGGAGATAAGAAAAGAGGGAGAAAGAAAGACAGGAGAGAGAAAGACAGAACCCACTGGAGCCCTTGCAAGCTGCGCTGACCTCTGTCCCCCACTCATGGTCTTTAGTTTTGAATCAGTCATCACCCCCTGCAGTCTCTTTGCCTGCCCTAGACACTGAGCTCCATCCCCGAGCCACCCAGAATCTCTGGACGTGGCCTGCAGAGCAAGGGCTTCTCCATCTATAAATCCTGCAGCTTCCCAGCTGAGACAGGCCGCCCTGCTGAGATTCCTATCCTGCATCCTTCCCAGACTCCTGTCCTGCTCCCCTCCCTGGGCTTCTGACCCAGCCCAGTCTGGGACCTGCCAATGCCACAGCCACCCCATGTCCTGTGTCCTCCCACCCTCCCTCTCTGCCCTCAGTCACCGTCTCTACCTTTTCTTTTAGTCTCTCATCTCTGTCTACAGGGATGGCATCCAGTTCCAGGACTCCAAACAACACTTTCCCCCTTGGTGACTTCAAACTGGCAGCAGCTTTAGGATGCTTTTGCTGTCCCTTCTGTAGCCCGTCACCAGTCCAGATCAATGTCTCCAGCCCTGCAGACCGTGCTCACACACTGCCTAGCTCCTCCACCCCCCACTTCCCCTTACCGGGCTGCAAGGCCCGGTCTGCATCTCAATGACAGGTCCGCCCAGCTATTCTGAGCCACTGTGAACACCCACTTCTCCAGAAGACCATCCCCGGCCAGTGGGTGCACCCTCGCATCTCAGAAGTCACTAGTAAAGAAAAACTATGAACACTGTTTTCAACTTGATGTTCAGCCAAGTAATAATAATATTTATGATGACGGCCCATTGTTACAAAGCACTTATTCTTTACCGGGCTCTGGTCTAAGCACATTCACATGTGAATTCACCTACCCCACTTAACAGCTCTATGAGGTAGGTAGAAATATTACTGCATTTGCTAAGGAGGGAACTGAGGCACAGAGACTAAGTACCTTGCTCAAGACTGCAAAGACAGTGTCTTTATTACCATGAGATAGGTCCACATTAAGGCACCAACTACCAAGAATAGCAACTTGAGGGGGACCAGGGTCCCATCAGCACTGTCAACAAGCATCTGCTGCCATTTTTTGTTTGTTTGTTTATTTGTTTTTTGAGACAATGCTGAGTGTTGGCCAGGCTAGAGTGCCACGCCGTCATCATAGCTGCCTAGAACCGCAGACTCTGGGCATCAAGCGATTCTCCTACTTCAGCCTCCCAAGTACCCAGGACTACTGGCCTGAGCCACTATGGCTGGAGAATTTTTCTATTTTTAGTAGAGACAGGGTCTCACTGTTGCTCAGGCTGGTCTTGAACTCCTGAGTTCAAGCCATCCTTCTGCCTCGGCCTCCCAGAGTGCTGGGATTACAGACTTGATCCACTACGCCCTGCGATCTGCTGCCATTTCCAGCCCTGTGGACTATTCTGGGCATCCGGCCTGTTTGCTCACCAGTAACTAGTGACAGCCTAGCACATCAGAGTGTTTGCTGTAAATGGAACGTCAGCTTCTGAGGTGTAGTGTCTCCCAAGGGGCTTGGCCTTCCAGTCTGTCTGGGATGTGTCCATTCCTCTATCACTTAACACTCTCTACCATGTGCCACGATCTGTATGTGCAAGTGTTATCTCTACCAGTAGACAACGATCATGTCTCTAAGAAGGAAGTCTTTGTTTGCCCAGAGCCTGGCTGTGGTGAGACGTAAGCTTCCTGTACACACTTGAATAGATACATCTGAACTGATGCTATTGTCCCTACGACATTTGGACTACAGGACATTACACAGCCATGTTTTGCAATATAGTATGACTTAAAAAAAAATCACTTAAGGAGGAGGAGAAAAGTTGATTTGATTCTAGTTGATGAGACGTGAGCACATATGCTTTGAAGCCAAGAGCAGCGACCAGCCCCTTAGGACTGAGGCAACCCCCAAAATCAGGACACGTAATTTCAAACCTGAGAGGAGAAAGGGGCTTTTGAAAGAGGCTAACAGCACGGTCCTCCCTGCCACGGAGCTGAGCTACAGCGCAGATTTGCAAATGAAATTGCTAACACGCTTTCCAGAAAGGAGGCAGGATTTTGCAGGTTAAATAAACACCCTTCAGAATGTTAAGATAATTGTGGCTTTCGGGGATTCCATTTCAGAAGCAGCAGAAGAATGAGCTGAGCGGGATGTTATGTAAAGGGAAATACTTTCCCATTCCTCCTTGCACCAGAATGCCATGCCATCTGGGGCACTTCTCAAGTAAGCTGCAAGAATTCATACTGTTTGGAAAGACTCTGAAATTCAATAGGCAAGACCCGAAGACCCACAGTCCCGTAAGAAACTACTTTGGAGTTTTACGCTGGCTGCCTTTTCTCCCACAAAAGGCAGGAGGAAAAAAAAAATACTATAGAATTCTAAGATGGACTGCGGCTTACAGAGCTGGGGCTGGCTTAGTGAACCCGTGAACAGCAGCACAAAATACAGTCCCTCCCTTCTACAGCTGCCTCGAACCCAGTTAACCCTCCATACACTTCAGAGTTCCACCAAGGTCACGGCTGCCCAAAACACAGTGTGCACACCAGGGGTAAAATGAGAGATGATTTTACGTAGGAGATAGGAAACCTAAAAAAAATTGGAAAAATATATAATTAGCCTCTCAAACTAACAATTTCATAGATAATCTAGTGAAGGATGATTAAGAAAAAAAACTGGTAGCACTACATGTTAAATAATAGCACACGGATTCACGGATTTCGCAATAATCATAAACTAATGTTCAACTGATGGCACCGAAATACAAGCAGTTCTAAGGGCATCTTTCAGAAAGAACACAGCTGAGCAAGTTTCTCATACACAAGGCACCCTCAAAAATCATTTTGTTGAAAGAATGAATGAGAAACACAATCCCGATTAAACAGTGTCTTTTGCGGGTGGCGCTGTGGCTCAAGAAAGTAGGGCACTAGCCTCCTATGCCAGAGGTGGTGGGCTCCAGCCCAGCTCCAGCCAAAAACTGCAAAAAAACAAAAGTCTTTTCCTTCACAGTGTTTTCATAAAATAATTCTTTCACTTGGTGTAATTCTAGCAGGTCAGCAAGGTGTACGGCAGGTGAAACTCACTTCTGTAGTCTGAGTCTGCCCCTCATTAGCTGTGCAGACCTCAGAAAAGTTAATAAACCTCTCTGAGCCACAGCTCTTCCGTAAAAGGGAATGATAATGCCCAGCGTGTACGATACTTGTGAGAATTAGAAAAAAAAAAAAAAAGCATAATGCCTATCCTCGGCCTTGGCAGAGATGGTGCCTAAAATGGGTTGTTTTCTGTTTTAAGATGCCTGCGCTGCTTTGGGGATATGGTACCCACCAATAATTCAGAGACAGATCTTGCCTTCCATATTTATAAAATTCCTGTGTATTGTTTGCCATGCCCTTACTCAGTACCTCTGGTGAAGAACATCCTGAATAAATATTCAAGGGAAGAAAGCAAATGAAACCAGAGAAACATCAACACACAAAATCAATACGAGTTCGGGTGGTCCGTGATCATCAGCTGTGCATCTAAATTCTAAATGACCTGCATATGTCGAGACATTGATGAACAGCATCAAGTATTAAAATAATAATTAACCGGGAGTGAATTCTGCTGTCAAGATAACCCGGCCACACCTAATTAAGTTTTTTTTTCCCCCTCCTTGAGTTAGAATAGAGACAATAATCCGAAACAATGACTTGGAGTGGGGCACACAGCACCAGCTGTATCCCCTGGAGATCACCAGGAATTTTTCATTTCATGCACCATTTACAACTTCTCATAGTAAATTCCAGAACATCAGTGCATACACTTAACAGAAAATGGAAACACTCTTTGTTTTCGTTATTTCCTTACATTTTTGCCGCATGTCCGTCAGGTTAGGTTTTCCCAGCCCGGCATATACTGTCCTGGCAGCAAAATCTCAACCTCATTGATTCTAAATGGGGGAAACTGAAAAGCCGGACAACGTCACCATCGTCTCCATCGCCATGATGGTTACCCGGGAAAAAGGCAGCAGGGAGGACTGTGCCCCCAGCAGCACTCGGGGTGCGGGGCGCCAGGTATCCCCACTTTTCCCCTCCCCTTTGCATTTAGTACTTTATTGTCCTGTGTTCTGGCTTCCTGAGGACATTTAATAAAGTGGAAGATCAACAGGAAGCAGACCAAGGAGGAGGGCCGGTGGGGAGAGAAAGAATCAATAGCTTTAGCTACACTCAGAACCTGGTAACCTCACTTGCTCACAGCTCCCCTGGACTGAGAAAATGTAAATTAACCAATGCCCCTCTTGGCAAATTCCTGTATGTTTATCTGACAGACGAGTTGGGATGGCATTCTAAAGAAATACAATTGTGATATAAAGGAAATCTTCAGAGGCCAGCATGGATGTTAATGAACTCCAGGAGCCGACTCAGAGAATGTATTACTTATATAAACAGAAGAAAGAAAAAAATGTGAACAGATGGGGAGTGTCAGGGCAGGCATTTTTAAGAAGAGGGAATTGGCTCTTTCTCTATGAACCTCAGTTTCCTCATGATCAACACGGAGTAAGACACCAATGGACTGGAAACCCCTCAAGGACAGGAACATATCCGAAGCCACCCTATGTTCCCACACCTAGGACTGGGCCTGACATACAAAAGAAGTTTACTGAATGACTGAATCCCTGAAAAATAAATAACATATCACTTGTGAAAACTCTGTGTGTCTTTGCTCACACCTACTAAGCTCACTGTTTTCTTTTTCTTTAAAACAATGATAGACAGGCCGGGCTCAGGGGCTCATGCCTATAAGCCTAGGACTCTGGGAGGTGGATCACCTGAGCTCAGGAGTTTGAGCAAGAGCTCGACCTGAGCAAGAGCTAGACTCAATCTCTAAAAATAGCCCAGCATTGTGTCAGGCACCTATAGGCCCAGCTAAATGGGAGGCTGAGGCAAAAGGATCACTTGAGCCCAAGAGTTTGAGGTTGCTGTGAGCTGTGATGCCAGGGCACTCTACCTAGGGCACCAAAGTGAGACTCTGTCTCAAAAAAATAAGTAAATAAATAAAATCATTGCCACATATTTGTTGTTAACTCAGAGTCCCTATCTCTGTCAACATTATCCACCATATAATTTAGGTGCTCTTGTGTAATGTGAAGAACATCTGTAAATATTTTATAAAAAAACGGGGAGGCGCCTGTGGCTCAAAGGAGTGGGGCACCGGCTCCATATACTAGAAGTGGCAAGTTCAAACCCGGCCCGGCCAAAAACCGCAAAAAAAAAAAACGCACAGGAACCCAACTCATCTGTATTTCTCAGCCTCATTCTTCGTAAAAACATCTGCTAAGTGGGGGTGTCCTTCTGATTGTAGGTTTGGAAAGGTGAATACGTGTTAAGATAATAAAATATCTGCCTGTATACGTCCTGAATTTAAACAGCGGTAGGTGAAGCCTGGAACTGCGCCAGCTTAGGCAGGCCTGGTGGTGGCAGTAATTATGCAAAGGCTCCGTGCAGAGAAGAATCCAGGAAACCTGAGTAAAGGGCTGGTGCTGGAAGTAAATTACTGGCTACACCTATAAGGAACAGACTCACTCTTCCAGAGCTTTGCCTAGGATTGCCTCTGAGAGTCCCTGTAGTCTCCACACCCTGCACTGTTTAGCCCACGGCCTGGGCGGAGGGGACACACAATACCTGGGCCTCCTCTGTAAGTATCAAGCAATTCTCTAAGCATTTTGCCCAGTTGGTAAGTGGAGAAAAGATAAGCAATGAGCAAACCGCCAGCCTTTTCAGAGACACATTAGGATTCCCCCAAATTAAAACTACATTTTGCGGATATAAAGCAATATTAAGCATTATGAACCGTTATTGATGAACTTCTGCGATACCACGGATGCATAAATTCGGCTGGAAATACACGGGAAGGGAGCGTGTTTTTTTTTCTGATATGTATTTATAGAATAGTTATAAGCATCAGATGATGATTTCATTATGGTTACGTGATGAGAGCTTACTTGAAACATACTTTGCATGGTTGTAATGCAGGAAGGGGGTTTTAACACAGGGTGGCAAAGGTGAACGTACACAGACAATAGGGGGAAAAAATTGTTTGGGGCATGCACCTAAGCTCATGGTCAAGTCACTCCAACAATAAAACATCTCATGCATTTTGTACATTTCCCTTGCCAATGACAACTCTTTCCTCTGTTTTGCCTAGAGATATATGGAGCTGTAATAGAGTTCAGAAAGCCCCTGACAGCTGTGTGCTGCCATTCAGACCTGCAAGATTCCATGTTATGATAAAAATTAATGTACTCTGACATCCTCTGGGACTCCCTGGGCCCTGGGAATAGCTAATGAAGAAATACAACCTTGCCAGAGAGCAGCACTCAGCACTGGAGTTGAGGATTAATTCATGTGGGGTGGTGGTAGGGGCCCCCGTCACCAGCCATAAAGCAACAGGACGCCAGTGCCGAAGGAAGCCAGCCCTGATTGGTGAGAATTGTTTCCTAGGTCAGGAGAGGTCAAAGAAACCAAACGTTTTACAAAATAATTGAGCCCAAGTTGGAACGAGCCTGTCACTTCTTAAACCAAAAAAGGGTCACACAGCATCTTATCTCGCGTCGGCTGTGATCCTAGACTACTAAGTGCTTCCTCAGTGGCCAAACAACCACAGGCATGTCCAGTGGACACTCCTTCAAGAGGGCTTGAGGAACTGTGTTGGTATTGAACTTGGGAGCCACGCTTAAGTCGATGGAGATATATCAATGGACCCACGACCCTGTGTCTTCAGCCTGTAAGTATCATGTTGTCTTCTAACAGGGCAGAACAATCCAAGTAACATTCATAGCAGTAGTATTTATGGTAGCCAAAAAGTAGAAACCACTCAAATATCCATCACACGGATAAACACAACATGCGGTATATCCACCGAACGGAACGTTCTTCGGCTATCAACAGAACTGAACTACTGATACTTGTTAGAACATAGATGATCCTCAAAAACATTGTTGAGTGGAAGAACCCAGTCATGAAAGATCAGCTACTGAATGATTCCACCCCTATGAAATGTCCAGAGTAAGCAAATAGGTGGAGACAGAAAGCAGACTGGTGGCCACCCAGGGCTGGAGGAAGTGGGGACAGGGAATGACTGACACTTGTCAAGGCATTTCTATTTGGGGTGATGAAAAGGGCAGGGATTTCAAGAGTGGTGATGGTTGTACAACTCTGGGAATTCGCTAGAAATCACTGAATTGTAAACTTTAACATGGTGAATTTATGGTATGTAAATTATATCTTCATTTTGACTGAGAAAAAAAAATAATAAAAAACCTGGGCTCTGATAAACCATCCTGACACTCTGA
The DNA here is from genome assembly GCA_963575145.1 of Galago senegalensis. Lineage (NCBI taxonomy): Eukaryota > Metazoa > Chordata > Mammalia > Primates > Galagidae > Galago > Galago senegalensis. Next base: position 17,653 of record CAUYTI010150091.1, on the reverse strand, counting down.
GAATGAGTTAAGTAGCCTCCAGCTGGGTTCCTGCCCAATTGCAGCCTTGGCTAGGAGCTCTCCAGGCCCTGTTCCCACCTTATGCCCACACACTCCCACCACTGCAGGGGACCAAGACACAGGCACAACACAGGGCCTTAAACAAAAATAAGGTTGCTGGGTGGTGCCTGTGGCTCAAAGGAGTAGGGCGCCGGCCCCATATGCTGGAGGTGGCGGGTTTCAACCCAGACCCAGCAAAAAACTGCTAAAAAAAGGAACCTAGCACCTAGCAATGTGGCTGGTATAAAGATGTGTATTAAATATTTGAAAAAAAAAAAGGTTGCTCTTTGTTTGTTTTAGACAATTGATGGGCTCCACAAAGCTACAGTTTTAGTTCATGACATTATTTAAGCCTATTATTAGAATTCTACCATGTCAAGTTGTATTTACTTCTTAACATCTAAATCGTAGCTGTTTTGTAAAATATTTAGGTAGAAATTTTAAAACCTTGATTTTTAGTCTTTAAAGTAACCTTCAGGTACTCACATTATTTGAGTCACTTAACTATCTTCATTAAACGATTATGGAAAACTTAGAGAGAAAGTGGTGTTTGAAAGAAATCTTTTCAAGGATATTTGAAATATATATTTACGTACACACATACCTAATGTCTTTTCTAGAGAATGCCTACCATTTTGTAGAAAGAAAAAAAAATAAAGTGACATTCTGAACTTTGAACAGTGGTGTTAAGTGAGAGGTCATGATGATGGTGTATTCACAGATGAAAATCTGGGATGGTTTCGGTAAATGTCAATGGAGGTGCCTGTGGCTCAAGGAGTGGAGCACCGGCCATGGAGGTGGTGGGTTCAAACCCGGCCCCGGCCCAAAACTGCAAGAAAAAAAAAAGTGATATCGAGAGCACATCCCGGAATAGATAATCCCTTCTCTCCCTCCTTCTATCCAAATATGCACCCATCCTTCCATCAGCTCCCAGACAATTAAATCAGGACATCTGGGGCAGCAGCCAGGCACCAGTGTTCCTTAATGACCACCAGCTGATGCCACGCACAGCCAAGTTGGAGAGCAAAGGCAATAATCTCTGATTTACAGATCTGGACTTTATAGATTTCATGTGGCAGATCTGGTCATTGCCGTCCTTTCAGGCTCAAGGGACTCCCGCTAAGATCCATTTTTCTAAGCCGTATGATTTGTAACTTACCCGTTACTCAGACTTCTGAGACAACCAGGGACCTTTTTCTCTCTTCTGTTTTTGGTTATCAGTGATGGCATCATGTCAGCGCAAATATCTTTTTGATTAGGAGTCAGCGACTGAACTATCATAGCAGTGCAAGCTTAAAAAGGCAAAGTGAAGAACTTTGCTAATTGAGAGGATCTCTTTATGTTTCTCTTTTTCTGAGTGACAAGGTACTGAATAAATTCTTCAAAAAACGGAGAAAAGAAAGGACTCGTGATATTAAAAACACAGTGCAGTGACAAGTGGTTCAACTAAAAATAGAAACTTCCTTGGGGTCTTTCGGCAGGCTGCCACAGCCGAGCACCCGCTGATTTATTCAAATGTATATTCCAGTTTTTAGGCTGAGGAGAATTAGCTTCTCAACAATTTACTGGGGAAGAAAGACGGTTCCCGTGTTATTAAAATGTGATTTTAGTGTGGTTTCAGCCCAACTTCTCAGCATGTCAATTATGTGAACGTCCAACTCCAATGTGACAATGAGGGTGGTTGGGACGGTACAAGGAGAAAAACCAAGCTGGGTTCACCAGCCAAGTTGGGAAATAGAATTTTAGACCACAGAAGCTGAAGTGCTTTTTCCAAGTCGCACATAATTCAAGAGTTCTCTGAGAATAAGCAAATGTTAACCCTCACAACATGGGTTTGCTGCAGGGATAGCTGCGTGGGTGGTCTCCAGGCCAAGAAACCATCTCAACAGAGGCGGCTCCAAGGTGGTTGTCAGTCCCTGGTCACCCCAAGCAGGATCGGGCAGACGGATATTACGGTCCATGACCACATCAGGGAAGCCCTGACTCTGAACATTCAAGACAAATGTTTTCCTGGATTCCTAGAAGACAACTTTTATGTTATTAATCTAAAATAACTATTAAATACACAATTACTTTAAAAGTTGTTTCCAAGGATCTGCAAACACACAGCCTCCATACCACCCAAGGAGGTACCAATTCAAAAACGCTAGATGGCTGAAAATTGACACCTAAGAGCAATATTCAGTTCAGCAAATAAAACTGTGTGTTTCCAGTTTTGGTCTTCCCACTTCCTCCCTTCCATCTTTCTTTTGTTTCTTTCATCCTTCTATCCATCCATCCATCCCTTCCTCCTCCTTGAGCTTACCATAAGGCAGTCAGTGTAATAATCACCAAAAATGACAACAGTAATAATGACATTGATGGCACAAGTTAACATTCTTTAGGTATCAGGTTCTATGCTTTATACACACTATGCTATTTAATCGTCTCATCAATTCCAGGATGGTTATTACGATCATCTCCCATCTTTGCTGATGAAGAAACTGATGATCAGAAAGATGAAGGAATTTGCCAAGGTCACTATTTTAGTAAGCTGTGTAACAAGGCTTCAAGGCTAAGAAAAAGATGGAGTAGCTGAATCTCCTCCTATCCGGTGTAACAAAGAAAAATCAATGTAGAAAAGTACTGTCCCCAAAGTATTCTGAATTATGGCAATTGGGTAGACTGCCAATACTCTATGAAGTAACTCATGGATTCAACTGTGATGCCCAGAGAAAAAAGGAAGGAGCAGGAAGGCTCAGTAGGGACTAGGACACAAAGCCACACAGTGGGAGGGGCAGGTGAAGGACAAGGAGGAGAAGAGACTCAATGAACAAAAGCCCAGAGTCAGAAGCCAACAACGGAGGGGCAGAGTATAGAGGCACAAGGGTTGGGAGAACAGGACCATAAGAAATAGCGGAGAAGGGACCAGATCTCAGAGACCTGTGTGGGCCACACCGGCAAGCGCAGCCACTGCAATTTGGACAGGAGGACAGTGTTATAGCTATGTTTGCAGCTGAGAGAGATCCTCTGGAAATTCAGAAGGGATAACAGCAAAAGGACCCTTTGGTCATCTCCTACCCGCCCGAAAAGCATCATTTTGAAGACCAGGACAAACCAAGGGGAAATGAGCACTGACACTCAGAGTAAACGTATAAAGACAACCGCAAAGGAGAGGGAAGAGCTGCCATGTCTGCTTCATCAACCTCCAGGAAGAGACACCTCCCAGATGTTAGTTGGAGAACAGGCTGAGCACCTTGGTTGAGGGGATGAGCCTCTCCTTCCGCGGGGTCTGTTCAGCCTCGTTCACACACACTTCAGCAGAACCATTTCCTCTTGGTGATAGAAAACTGGAAGAAGCATCTGTTCTAACCTTGAAGCGACCTTAAGAACTGTCCCAGTAGGCAGTGGTTGTCACCTACCCTATTAATGGGACAAATCTTCATAGCCACTGCGTTCTGCATGATGCCTTTTCCCAAATAAGACCCTTTTGATCTTCCAACCCACTAGTGAACTTCCAACTCACTAGTAAAACTGATTTCAAACTAAGTTTCTACCCCTATGACCTACCAGCTGGCATGACCTTGGTGGAGGTAATCTCTTTGAGCCCCAATTCCTTGATCCGTAACATGTATTTGACCTTTGTACGAGGCTGAATCGTCAGACACAGCCATTCTTCTACCATTTTTGACCTACCCCCTGAGTCTTTGTAAGGATGAAAAGGGATGGCATATAAATGGTTAGCTATGCATGACACGTGATCAATAGCTGATAAATACTAGCAATCATGGTTATCTTCATCATTAAACGGTGGCCAGCTCTGACCATGGAGTCAGTGTCTTCATCATTTATGCCACACTTAGTTTTCTCATTGACCTGCTTATTCTGTATTTGATACTTCCAAAACTCAGCACAGCACACTGTTCCACTCAAACGCTTATCTCTTCACTTAGCCATTAAGTATCACAGGATATTTTATGCAGAAAATTGAAATTAACCATGCACACAACATTTGCTATCTATGTTTATTTATCTTGACCGGACCCAATATCATCCACTTTCCAAGAAAAATGGAATGCATTTTGCATGATGAGATAGGATGCTATTAAAATGAATTATGTTTCAAGGAACCGTGGGCTATCGTCCAGGGGATAGTAAACCACAATCCCAGGGCCAGATCCCATACCCAACTATCTTATAAATAAAGTTTTATTGCCACACAGCCACACCTAGTTATATATGTATTGCCTGTGACTACTTTGACACTCTAATGGTCTCACTTAACACTGAACAATGTACTCAACAATGGTTGAGAGCTTATCACAGAGACCATCTGGCTCAGTAAACAAAAACATTTGCTATCTGATTCTTATAGGAAAACTCTGCAGACCCAGTCCAGTGCTGTAAGTAATCATTATGCAACACTAGCAATGAAGTTACTATTATTTGCTGGGACTGAAGATTAAAGATAAGCTTACACATGTCCTGGGAGGGTGGTGAGGAATGGGAGGAAAGGCAACCACAGAGTAAACGGCATCAACACTCCAAAGCACTGTTAGTTTTCACTCATCCTGGAAGGGAGGAGTTTTTTTGTATCTTCAATGGACATGTATCACTTTGATTTCACAAAACACGACAGTGAGGGCTGAACCTCAAGTTCTGTTGGGAAATCAAAATTATTTATTTTGTGAACATCACTGCAGTTCGTTCAAACCCTTTTATCTTTTTTTTTAAACTTAATTTTCCTTAAATCATAACGGCATACATTTAGAGGATACAATGTGATGATTTGATATACAACGTGGAATGTTTAAATCAAACTAACACGATCATCACCTCACTTACTTATTTTTGTGGTAAGACATGTATAATATACTCTTAGTTGTTTTGAAATGTACCCTTGCATTGTGTACATTAGGTAAGACCTTGCCAAATACCCTCCTTCCATTCACCCTCCCCTCTTTCTTTCTGGACTATCTTTGTGTTTTATCATTCCTATGAATATGTAAGTGTATCTATATTGGTTTCATAATAGTAACTTAACATGATGACTTTTAATATTGGCACAAAGTCTCACTGAATTGTTTTTCTGACAAATTTCATGGCCAAGTGACCTCCTAATTAATAATTATTCTTTTCCATCAAAAATATGTTTTTGAAGATTGGCATCGTATACAATAATCAAAAGAATCTTAAGCATCACTTGTTATAAGGCAAAAGTGAAGCCCAGGAGGAGAGAGGAGGCAAAGTTTAACTCCCGCATCCGGCCCAGGTCCTGGCTCTGTTTTGAATGCTGAATAAACAGGTGAGAGCAAAGTTGTACGAAAGGAGGAGAGGAAGGAGCCCTCCAGAACACCTGAAGATTTGTGGTATAGTGTGCCCTGCTGTACATCACTTATCCAAAGCAGGATGCACTTGAGGCTACTCAAATCATCCGAAAAAGATGCCTAAAGCCCAGAAAAACAGACACGGAAAAGTCAAACAAAACAGAATTTAGGCATTTACTCTGGAGGAAAACTGAAGCATCCTCAGGTCCCTGGCTTTGCATAGGGGTAAATAAAAACCATCAAAAATGCTAAGGCATGGGGATTGCTTGAGATCACAACTTTGACCAGACTGAGCAAGAGTGAGACCCCATCTCTACTAAAAATAGAAGAACTAGCCAGGCATTGTGCTGGGCGCCTATAGACCCAGCCACTCGGGAGGCTGAAGCTGGAGGATCACTTGAGCTCAGGAGTTGGAGGTTGCAACGATGACAGAGCAAGACTCTGTCTCAGGGGACAAAAAAAAAAAGAACAAGAAAAAATATATAGTGTAGGATGAATGACAAGGACTTTGTGATCCTGACTGAAGCGTCACCATCATAACAATCCTTTCTGGTTGGCTCTTGTCACGCTTACAGCTTGCAGGCAATTTGAAGCTCATTTCCTCTCTTCTCTTGGATGCCAAGTATCTCAAAAAACTCATTCTCTGGCCCAGATTTTAATAATGGTGAAAGCCCTCGTGAGAGTCACACTTTCTCTCTGATCATATCTTACTGGGCCACATTTATCCTTTTCCCCTGTTTAAAGTCGGGTTCTTATTCCTGTATTATCATACTGTATACACGTATATAAAAAAAATCTCTCAGATCATTTCAGCATCAAGAAAATAAATAAATGCATATTAACAACAGTCATAAGTTTCATAAACAGAGCTGTATCTGATAATTTCATGCATTAGGGCTATTCTTAATAATCAACACCCTGGCAAAGCATAAGTGATAAAGTACATTACACAGATTTGGAAAGTGAGGCTCAGTGATTTGGAAGACTTTGCCCAAGGTCATACAGCTATGAGGGGTAGAGCTGAAGTTTAAATCGAAATTCAGTCACCCCTGAAACCTGTGTTTTTTCCACTACCCCAGGGGTTAGCATACCATGCCTCTTGGTAAGTTTGGCCCATTGTCTGTTCTGTAAATAAAGTTTTATTGGAACAGAACCATGAGCACTCATTTGTATAATGTCCACAGCTGTTTTTGCGCTACCCTGTGCTACAATTATAATAGAAATCTTAATGGCCAAAAATATCCAAAATATTTACTCTAGCCCTTTGTAGTAGAGTTGACTGACTCCTGTACCAAACAGTACTATTTTGAATTAGTATTTTATTTAATAAGGCATGACTGCATATAATGTATTTTTGAAATATTTTTTAAAGAATTATATAAAGGGCAGTGCCTGTGGCTCAGTGAGTAGGGCACTGGCCCCATGTACTAAGGGTGGCAGGTTCAAACCCAACCCCTGGCCAAACACAACAAAAAATAGTTGGGGGTTGTAGCAGGCACTTGTAGTCCCAGCTACTTGGGAGGCTGAGGCAAGAGAATCACCTAAGCCCAAGAGCTATAGGTTGCTGTGAGCTGTTATGCCATAGCACTCTATGAGGGCTATAAAGTGGGACTCTGTCTCAAAAAAAAAAAAAAGGGCAGTGCCTGTGGCTCAGTGAGTAGGGTGCCAACCGACCCCATATAGCAAGGGTGGCAGGTTTGAATACAACCTTGGCCAAACTGTAACATAATGAGTGGCTGGGCGTCCTGGAAGGTACCAGTAGTCCCAGCTACTCAGGAGGCTAAAGCAAGAGAATCACTTAAGCCCAAGAGTTTGAGGTTGCTGGGAGCTGTGATGCCACAGCACCTTACTGAGGGCAATAAAGTGAGACTCTGTCTGTAAAAAAGGGGGAAAAAAGAATTATACAAAAATCATTGGATGCCTAAAGAGTTAAGTTTCAGAAGGCAAAACAGTTACTCATGAGGAAAGTATTCTTCCCTGATGTTTCTGGAGATGCTAATGTTTCACAGTATGATTTTTCAAGATGGAAAATGTATGGGATGGGAAAAAATTCACTTGTAGACATTTCAAAAATTTCCCCCAAAATCATAATGAAGATCTAGATTGAGAGCATTCATTATAGCCGAAAGCTGCCTCTCTGTTTTTCTTTTTTCTTTTTCCTACCGTGTAGAAAAGTGAAGTTACATGATTTTCTGTTAGGCAAACAAAAACGGATTTCTCTTGTTGAGCAAGGAAGAAGGCAGAGTTGTTGGCTAAAACATGATTCTTAAAACTGAGCCAGAGAGAAAAAAAAGAAAGATTGATCTATAATTTACACATTGGCCTTCGGGGTAATTTATCTCTCAAAATTTGGAATTTATTTATAATGTATAGCCCACCCACTTCCATAGAAGGACTTGAGACAGCATAGTTTGAAGTATGAATCCATGAATATTATATCTGGGATCAGGAGTTTCAAGTTCTGAAAGTAATTTAGCAGAAAGTGAAAATAAATAACTTTGTTAAAGATTTTGTTCTCCTCGAATGTTTAAAAAGTAAAGAAAGGATATGAAATTGTTATTTTAACCGGTTTTTAGAAAACGCTATTCTTCTCTATTACCTTCTAAGTGAAACAAAGCCTAATTTCTTTAAATTATGCTGGAGACAGAGAACTGAGAAGAGAATTAGCAGGCATGATCAAAAATAAAGTTCTAAAAACCTTTAGAAGCCCATAATTGCTATAATATAAATCTTCTATCAATTTCAATTAATTTCCAGGAAGAATTAAAACCCTAGGTCAATATTATAAGAGCCGAATGGTAACTGGAATCCCAGCCATGAATGTCCCATGTTACGCGCCATGACTGACTTTTACATTCCAGGATCAGAACCCAGGCGTCCTCTTTGTCAGGCAGATGTGGAACTCCAAAAAGAAAACGTTTTTTGAAGACGAAAAAGCATCACAGAACACCAAGTTCCAGGAGCTGCTGAACTCTCCTAGACCCTGTTTGAAATGTGTACTTTTGAGTAAACTAAGCAGTTACAAGGAGGAATGAAAATGTGCAAAAGCATCACAAAAAAATATACCGCTGTTTCTGAGTCCATTACAGAAAATCCCAATATTTGGTTTGAATGATTAGAAAGGATTCCAGCTCTTTGTACTCTGATGGATGCCTCTGCCTGCCAGGCAGTGTGGAGGCTGGCTCCTCTCCAGAACTGCAGTTTAAACAAAAATATCCTTCAAAACTCAGTTTGGGTGGGACTTGCCACAGGCTCTGGTTTGGAACATCCCAGTAATGCCCAAAATAATCTGACCTGAGCCACACTGGCCGACGACGACCACCACTACCACCACTGCTAACTCTGGAGAGAACTAGCTGGAAACAGGCGGAGGCTTCCTGGGCTGGCCACCCAGAAGAGAACTGGAGAAAAACAGGATAAATGAATGAATATGGCAATGGGCAATGGGGGCTGGGGGGAGGTCAGGATGTACTGAGCCTTAAGAAAACAGGCTTTGGCAAGCAGACCTATGCGTCCTCATTCAGGGAGGCTATACCACCACCTAGGAAGTGCTCTAACCATAAAATTAAACAGGAAGCTGTTCACATCTCTTGAGCTTGCTATCTTTTCATAGGAAAGTTCGAAAACAAAAGAAACTATTAAATGATACTACAGAGGTGTAATCATCCAAGTAGAGATTACAGAAAACTCTAGAGGACAACTTGGTGCCTTAAACAAATAGGATGGCTTTTTAAAAAAGGTTTTAAAAGAAAAAGATACTGAGGGTAAATCTATAAAAGACAAGGCATTAGCTGTGCATGGTGGCACATGCCTGTAACGCCAGCTACGTGGGAGACTGAGGTGGGAAGATCACTTGAGCCCAGGAATTTGAGACTTGTCTGGGCCACAGAGCAAGACTCTGTCTTTAAAAACTAATTTTTAAAAACATGCATTGACCTTCTTTGAATCTTGAATCAAAGAAACTGTGAGAGAAAGAGGGAAGGAGGAGGAGAAAAGAGAAAGCGAATAGAAATGTTTATAATTTTACACTGTTTAAAGCCACTCCATTCGGGGGTGATTTGTTACGCAGCAGTAGATAACCAATACAGAAATCAATACTGAGACAGTGAAGAGGAAAAGCAAGCCCAGAGCCAGGACTTTCTAAACTTGGAAAAGTAACATAAGCCTTCTGTGCTTCAACCTTTTGATTTGTAAAATAGAGATAATCCCGGCTAATGTCTGGAGCTATTTTAAGAAATTCAAGAGAGAATATAAGTGCTGGGCACAGTTTTAGTGCACAGAATAAACAAAAAGTTGGCTAGCAGTTATCATTTATGTAATCATTATTAGCAGTGCTCACTCTAAACTCTCCTCTTCATCTCCCCCAAACCTCCCAAAAGACGACAATATATATTTTTTCTCCTTTTTTTCTTTTAAAGAGAGTCTCATTTTGTCACCCTCAGTAAAGTTCTGTGGCATCGCAGCTCACAGCAACCTCTAGGTCTTGGGCGATTCTCTTGCCTCAGTCTCCTGAGCAGCTGGAACTATAGGTGCCTGCCACAACGCCTGGCTATTTGTTGTTGTTGTTGTTGTTGTTGTTGCAGTTTGGCCAGGGCAGGTTTGAACCTGCCACCCTCAGTATATGGGGCCGGTGCCATACCCACTGAGCCTCAGGTGCTGCCCTTTTCTTTTTCCTTTTTTTTGAGACAGTCTCATTTTGTCACCCTTGGTAGAGTGCTATGACATCACAGCTCACAGCAACCTCAAACTCTTAGGCTCACGTGATCCTCTTGCCTTAGTCTCCTAAGTAGCTGGAACTGCAGGCCCCTACCACCATGCCTAGCTAGTTTTTCTTTTTTTAGTAGAGTCAGGGTCTTGCTCAGGCAGGTCTTGAACTCCTGAACTCAGATGATCCTCCTGCCTAAGCCTCCCAGGATGCTAGGACGTCAGGCAAGAGCCACAGCGCCCAGCCTAGAAGATGACAATACCAAGCAAGAGGCTGACTCCACATCTCCTGCTGGAAGGCAAGTGATGTGCGGGCACACAGCACAGTGAGTAGCCCTTGCCCCACTGCTTGCACTGAGCATCCACTTCTACCCTTTTTGGTCTGAGACCACACTGTCCACTGCAGGGCCCCGCACTCACACTGGAGCATGAACCGAGGGAATCTGGAATCTGCGCAGGAAAACAAAGTCTGCTGATAAATACTCTTGGCTTGCTGCTACACAGCCTTTGAAACAGTATATTAAATGGGGGTGTCCACCTGGAATTGCAATTTAGGATTTATTTTTCCTCTCCTCCATGCAACAGCATGAAAGAGATGAGTTCTGAACTGGCAGCTTCTCTTTCATTTGCCATTATGTTTTACACACAAGGAAATTTGAACGTCTGAAGATGGGGGGTGATGATAAGAATAGAGTTACATGTGTTCCTCTGGCAGGCCAAGTCACCGGCACTTAAATTCACTTCTGACAGTTCTCAGCATCTAACAGGCCTGGAAGTACTAAACTGTCATCTGCCTATCCATGAGAGATTTCACTTTGGCAGGGTTTCAAAAGTAAAAATCGCTTGCTTTTTTAATGCATATTTTTGCCACCACGATATTTCTCTAAGCCATGTAAAATCCTGTACTCTCCAGGGGCAGATGCAAAGAGGTTTGTGCTATAGAGCGTTCTTAAAAGGAAAATTTGCCCTTGTTCCTGAACCTAGAAGTCCTATGCGGGAATCCAGGATGAGGGCACACTGGGTGATAGATCCCTCCAAGGGTTTGAGCTTGGTGATTACAAACGGCACTTGAATTTGATGATTTCTCAACTACTTAATGGTTAAAAACCAATGGGCCGGTGAAGACGGGGAAGATGATTCCCTTATGTAACAGTTGGTGCCCCTCAGCAAAGCTGCGTTCTAGCGCTTTCTGACATCAGACGTGGAGACAGCCATGCAGGGGCCGTGACTGGAAGATCTCGCCTGGTATCAGAGAGAGAGCAACATTCAGAACTGACTCTCATCTACGTCTGCCGCTACCCCACAAAGCAACCCCGTGAGGACCCTCACGTTCCCTGAGTGCTTAGATCACGATCACGTTTAAACTGAAAAGACAGCCTGGTGGTCAAGAGGGAGCCCTGCAGAGATGATCTCAGCCCTCTAGTTTCCAAGCACCCCAGATAAATGACTTACCTTCTTTGGCCTCTCTGGCCTCAGCTGTATAATAGAGATAATTACAGCACTTACCCCAAAAGATGGCTTTGAGAATTTAAACCAGAAAACGTACACAAAATACTCTCAATGTATAGCCATATTGGCCCTCATTAGATGAGTGGCTGCTTCTGCTGTTGGTACTGCCATCATGGCCTCCCAAACAGGCAGGATGTTAGGTTGAGGAGTCAGCCATCGGTAATAAAACACTGCTACTGACTGCCAACTGAGATGATGGCTTGTGTGATGTTACCTTGGCTTCCAATGGCCACCACTCTCCTCCCAGAACCCAGAAGAATGCCTGACACTTCAGAGACACCCATTAAATGTGTTAAGTGAGAGAAAAAGCAGATAAATGGATAAATGAATGACAAAGGAGTAACTGAACAAACATCTTGAAAGCTGCTGTTGCACTGTGACGTGAGGCTCTCTCATAGCTGTGGCAAGGGATGGGATCTACTAGTCAACTGCAAAGGACACCCAGGAGGGCTCACTAGGATCTGCTAGCTGGCCGGGGGATATCACCTAACTGCTCCTACCAGTGGTTCTGCACTTAGGGGATGGTACTAAAGCTCACAACAGTCCGACCTCCTGCCTAGACCTAAAGGACACAGGCCACCTGTTTACTCTGGAAATAGCCTTAAAGAGCACACACTTTAACAGTCCAGAAAGCAGAGTTCATAACTGAGAGAAACCTAAGAAGAAATGGAAATTAGACGGTTTGTGGGGAAGACTCCGCACAGTCCTATCTGGATGTTTGATTTCAGACTCCTCCCCTCACATTCTTCATCTGCTTGGAGAATTGTACAACTACTGTCCCCAACAGAGCCTGACCCAAAAGATAGCTTTTCGTTTATCAGAGTTCTCCTAATGCAATGGCTCTGGTGCCAGTCACATAATTACCTTATCCTTGCCACCACCTGTGCTATTATTAAACTTAATCCTCAAGTTTGAACCAACTCACTGACGAAAAGTAAATGAAGTTATTTATTAACAAAATTTAAACGAGTATGTGAAATGACGGACCAGGATTGCTGGCCCTACATAGGAGTAAAAATAAATAGTGGGAAACAAAATACCGAATTCCAACCTAGCTAGCCATGATCACTTTCCTTCTTTCAGAGTTTGAGCACCCCAGTCCCCTCCACCCTGCCCCTCCTTGGGGCCAATCTCTGTCTCTCTCTTCTCCCAGAAAGAGGCTTTCTCCTTTAGAAATCGTAAAATATCCAAGAATAATTTTTTAAAAAGTTTTTCACTAAATGAGTCCATGCTTTTGAAGCCACATCTACGCAAGACGTGAGATCATCACAGTCTTTAAGAACATGCTTGAATCCTCTGCCTCCCTGTTGTGTTGAATAACTGAGCTTCCTTATTTCTGAATGCAATTAAAATATACTTCTCCTTGACTCTGAGATGTACTTCAGAAATGTCTGTACTCAGGATGTGTCTTATAATTACCTGGCTTTTATTAGCCACTCTTACTGGTGCTTTCAATAGTGTCTTTTTTTTTCATCTGGGAAGCTGTTATTAGATTGATGACACATCTCATAATGAGGGTGACTAAGAGTCAAGAAAATATGGTTCACCTCAACAGGGCCAATATAAATGAGCCCCCTGTTTGGGCGCCAAGACAACACAACAGGCTGGCGATCTCCCAATTGTGTTCATCTGATAAAGACATTACAATAGCAAGGAATTATGATCTATGACCCTCCACTGGAACACTCACACATTCTTGGCCTTGAACGCTTCAGCAAAATGCTGCACGCTACGGAGCAGAGCGAGGTCCAGGGTCATTGCTTCTACCTTGGCTTTATGCTGGAACGAAAGAAAATAAAAAGAAATGATAAATAACAGCAAGTTTAGTTCATGGTATCGAGTTACAGTAAATGTGTTATGGAACATGTCGGAATTCCCCTGTTTAATATTAGACGCCCAGAGAGAATATAAATCATCGGAATGAATGGAAGAACAAGGCTTTTACTGCCAATTTCGGGGAGGATGTGAGGCTGGGATTCTGCTAAACCTATAGGCTGGGGGGCTGGACTGTGTTTCTCTCAGCGCACAGGAGAGGCACCGAAGGGTCTCTGAGATAACATTATCTCCTCCTCTCCATGTGCATCCTAAAAAGCTATAACAACCAGGACAAAGCGTGGCTCACACAAAGATGAAGTGGACAATGTGTTCATCTCAACAGCTGCCATCTACTTCTGAAGCGTTTCCACTAAGACTGCATAAAAAATTAAAGGCAGTTCATTTATAGAAAGTTCAAAAGCAAGCAAGACTCATTTTTAACCATGGACTCTAAAGGACCTAGTTCCCAAAGAGAAACCTGGCTTAACAACCCAGAAAAGTCTACAGACAGGTGGGGAACATACTGATAAAATAACAAGAATCATACTGCTAATAATGGCTCCTGTACATTCAGAGCCCACCATAGGCTGGGCACTTACAGATACCATCTCACTTAATGGTCGCAATGTGTTAAGTGAGAGAAAAAGCAGATAAATGGGTAAATGAACGACAAAGGAATAGGAAATTTTTTTCTTAGATCTTATGAGAGACCACAGACCTAAGAAGCTGGGATCAAGAAATGGCCCCAAGTTGGTCTGACACCAAAGCCCAAATTCCCTCTAGGAAAGAAACTGGAAGACAGGAGGTCAGGATTTGAAGAAATCATGTTCCACAGGAAGGAAAGATCTCAGGGCAGTCCTTCCACTGGTCCTGTGCCTGTAGGGCACTCCCAACTTGGGAGTGTGAGATTAAATGCTATCATTTCTTGGACCTCACTCCTCCAAAGGACATAAAGTAAGAATGCTGGGGCCGCCAGCCCATTCAGGTAAGAAGAGTCCCATAAAACAAATAGTTGACTTGGGAATTCTAGTCTAGACTGTGATGCTTATGGAAGACTAGGGAGAAATAACGTGATACCATTAGGATGCTGTGAAGGGGGTCGCAGAGGGCACTGCTGAGAACACCCCACCCCCTGACTGTCTCGTTCAGGAAAGGATAGGAGCTCTGCTCAGAGGCTCAATGTCTCTGTGGTTGGTTTATCTTGGCCGCCTAAGTTCTGGGCTCTCACATCCTTAGCTTTGAATGCCAAACATCAGGCAGTGGCTTCTGAAAAGGCCATTTAACACTTCTGAACCTTGGCCTCCCCATTTGTAGAAGGTGGGTATTAAGTAACGATCTACTCATAGGGATGTGAGGATGGGTATTAAGCACCTAATATCCTTTCTGGAGGAGAGAAAGGATTTAATAAATTTAACTAGAAGAACCAAAGATGTCTACTAGGCCAAATTCTTGCTCTGATGGCACTTGGTAGCCTCTGGGAGCTATAGCGCCACCTGGTGGAGGGAGCAACGTTAATGATGTTCAGAGGTCCTCCCTGAAGACTACAAGGGCCAGGTCACTGAGTGTTGCATCCTGGAGAATCCAGGCCTTTCCTACCAACAAAGCCTAGTTTTAAGGAAAAGTGGCAAGAAGGGATTAAATTATTTCCCCAAACCTTGACAGCCTGCCAATGGCAAAGGCAATATTGGCCGAGGTAGATTCCGAATCCTAGTTCTGGATAACAATGGCAGATGTTCTAATCTGCAGACTTTGGAAGGATGAGGAGGAGCACTGACCTGATCTAGGAAAAGGACAACATGCCACTGTCCATTCTGTACATTTCCCAAGATCGGGAAGTAACAGGGCTACGGGGAGGGGTCCTTTGCGAGGTGAAGTCAAACCTTTCATCCTATAGGAAGAAAATTACCAGCAGAAGTGAGCTCACTGGGCACTGAGTGAGGAGACGCCATGTGGGGAGCCGCAGAACCCCGCAGGTGCAGGGTCAGAGTAACTGATACTGATCTGACAGTTAAACATCTCTTCGGTGCGCAGAACTTGTCAACTCCCTACAGAGATTTTCATGCCTCACAAACATTTAACTACTTAATTCGATATTCAGAATTAGCAAATAAAGTGGCCTTCCACCCTCGACCTGCCTCCTCTTGTCCCCACCTCACTCCACTTGAACATGACACTCACCGCTAGACAGAGAATCTCACAGCACTGTGAATGCATCACAAGAGGTGGGAAAGAGATGGTTCCTCTCAGCCAAGACCCCAGTGCAAACCCTCAGGGACCTGCAGGCTGCCTATCACAAAAATGCTTGTACCTATCCTCCCCCATAAAACAGGGAGCACATTCCCAGATGGTGACCCCAAAGCAACATTTCAACAAAATTACCAGCACGGCCAAGGAGCCCGTCCAGTCTTCTATGCATGTAACTTGAAATTGGTATGTTTTCCTTTGCTTCTCCCCCTTCACTTCAAAATAAAGCACAGAGCTGCCACTGCCAATAAGAGCAAAATCAGAACATACGCCTCTAAGGGGACACGGGGTCACAAGCCATCAAGTAGTTCAACAGACTAATCCACAAGCCGTGGGTTACTAGGCTCCTGGGGACAGTGATTCAAGTCCACACGCTATCATTCAGGTAATTCTCCTGCCCTGGGTATCGGGTTTCCTGTTCCTCCCCCTGACTCTTAGAAATGCTTAAAAACTATATGCAATGCAGTTAAGTCCAGGGAGGGAAAATGCAGCTTCCAGAATGAGGGTGTGTGTGAGTATTTATGTGAGTGTAATTGTCTAACAAACCTCACAGCTTTACAGAAATGTCTGTAGGGGGACAGAGCAGCTGACAGATTGCAAACAGCGCCCACTGTTGAGAGGTAAACTGTTGACTGTCGGGTGAGGACGAGACCCAGTGTCAACGTGAGACTTCCTCCCACATCTGGCCATGAATCTACAACTCACCTGTAATTTGTCTTCTTCGTTTAACTCATGAGCTTTCTGTTGTTGTTAAGTTTTATTTGTGACTTATTATAGATGCACAAGAAAAGGCCCAAATGGGGCAGAGAACATTCACAGACCCAGCAGCTGGCTTCCCCTGTGTTGACATCTCAAGTATGGATAGTACATGGGTAAAACCCAAAAATCAACATGGGGACGACACAATGTAGGAGACCACAGTCATTACGATGATGAGATTTCAGAGGTTGGGGATGCATCCATTTTCTTACCTTTGTTTAGTGTATCTTTGCGCATAATTTTATGACGTTTTATCATGTGCAAGGATCTGTACAACTATGGCCACATTTCAGACACAGAACTTTTCTATCCTGGCCAAGGAAACCATGATGCTCATTAAGAGGTGTCAGACTTACCACCTGCTACCTGGAACATGAAAAGTTCAGGCCTTATTTGGCCACAGCCTGATGTCTAGATTGGCAAAACAAACAAAAACCCTTCTGTCCTTCAGAAGGGCCAGGAAGATATGGTCAAAATTCCTAAGCCAGGCTTACAAAATCCTCTGTATGAGGCAAGACATGCTTCAGTAAGAAACACCCCCCCCCCAAACTCTATATCTTAAAACAACCAGGATGATCACTCACTCACAACTCACATCCATCCCAGGTTGGTGGGGTCCTGGGCTAAAATAAACTGTCGGCCTTCTGTAGATCCTTCCTTCTCTTCCTTTTCTTCCTTTGTATCCATCTACTCACCTGCCACCTGACTTGCCAACCATCCATCCACCTGCTAACCTTTGTTTAACAGAAAGAGGTTCAAGAGGTCCTAGGTGAAGGACACAACTACAACTCAGACTTTGAACTTTACATTACAAATGTTAGAAATGTAACCCAATTATTTGTACCCTCCTATAAATTCAAAATTAAAAAAAAAAAAGGCTCAGACTGAGAAGACTGAATCTTGAAATGTTGTAAAATGCCTGTTTTACATCTCCGTGCCCCCAATTCTCATTCTTTCTTCTAATCACAAACATCATTTCAAGAAAAACAGCAATGGTAATTTGTTTTAAATCACATAAATTGACATCTACTACCCCATCATTTTAAAACAGAAACCCCACTGCATGAAGCATCAGATAACTTTTTTTTTTTTTGGAGACAGAGCCTCAAGCTGTCCCCCTGGGTAGAGTGCCGTGGCATTACAGCTCACAGCAACCTCCAACTCCTGGGCTCAAGCGAGTCTCTTGCCTCCGCCTCCCAAGTAGCTGGGACCACAAGCGCCCGCCACAACGCCCGTCTATTTTTTGGTTGCAGCCATCATTGTTGTTTGGCGGGTCC
>CAUYTI010150090.1:0-27967 GCA_963575145.1 Galago senegalensis | reverse complement strand
AAGGGGGAGAACGTAAGAGGGAGGGAATGAGGTGGGGGGAAGAGAGGGACATTGCTAACCTCTCACCTAATGGGCACAACATAGTGGCATATGGAACACTTCCTGGGTGAAGGGCTCAACTACAACTGGACTTTACCTAATAAATGCAAGGAATGTAAAAAAAAAAAAAAATAGAAAAACTAGCCAGGCATTGTGGCAGGTGCCTGTAGTCCTAGCTACTGAGGAGGCTGAGGCAAGAGGAACACTTGAGCCCAAGAGTTTGAAGTTGTTGTGAGCTATGAGGCCATGGAACTCTACCCAGGTTGACAGAGTGAGACTCTGACTCAAGGGAAAAAAAAAACAACCCAGGTCTCAAAACCAAGTTCACTGAGTACTACTCTAGAGTAGCTACCAGTGGCAGTAAGTAGCTCACAGTAATATCCAACGATCTCGTAAAGTAGTGTTTTTCAACCTTGTTTATCTCACGGCACACTTGAGCCTACAGTTAAACTTCCACGGCACACTTAAATTATATTGATCATCAAAAAGAAAAAAAGAATATACTTACTGTGCTTCGAACTCTCAAAAATAATTAATGATCTTTGAAAATTTCTGTAGCACACCTAAGATCCTCTCATGGTACACCAGTTGAAAATCACGGCCATGGTGTGTAAGTGCATTTTCTTTATGTTGTTAAACATGGAAATAAGCAGAAGCGCATCAACATGATTTAGCTACTTTTCTGGTCTGAACAGGAGTATATTTGGGGACATGTTTGGCTCACAGAGCTCAGGAGAGGGTCTTGCTATCGCTTTGGGGAGGACTTAGCCAACTTTTGCCCTCAAAGCTGGAGCTGCCTAGAAGCAATGGTCGGAGAACAGGGGGCACAGACCTAACTGGAGAGGGGACTGTAGAACGAGCTTGCAGGATACAGAACTTCTGAAGGAAGCTACATGGAGCTCAACTCCATGACCGGGATGGCAAAGAGCTGCATCAAAGGCAGCCTGCAGGCACCACAAAGGGGCCATTTCATTCTTATGTGCATTCATTCCAAATCACCCCGTCAACTAGGCTTTCTTATTGTACCCCTTCCACTCCCACTCCTAGACCTGCTTTTTAAAAGCCTGCTGGGTTTAATGGCCTAAGACTAATCCATCATGAAATGCAGGTAGACTACCAGTCCAAGGTCAGTAACAGCTGGGGATCCATCCACCACTACGCTCTGACATTCCAAGAGCACTGGGGAGCTGGTGAGATGTGCCACGAGTGAGTCCAACGGTAACCCAATGTCACTCCAGCAGACCACAAGCAACTCAAAACCCACCACCACACCCTGTGTGCACACACACATACACACTCTCTCACGTTGCTTTTTCTTTACCGAGTCACAAATGACCACCCTGAAGTTTTTACTGGAACAAGTGTCCCCATGACACCTGAAGTGTCATCTCTGAATGAAAGGGCAAGTCTAACTGATATACTGAATATTTTTGTGGTTACAGGGACGGTGGGGAAGAAAAAACTGTAAGAGGGGGTGATGAGGGAGAACAAAAACCCTAGATGTTGAACCCAGGGGACTTCGTACAGGAGGCAAGAAACTTGGGATGCTCCTGCTAAGAACAAGGTTTTATTCCGACAGATTGGGAGAGAAGCATTATTCAAGGTTTGTAGGCCCCTACCTCTGCTCTGACACTGCTTGGTGTGCTACGATAGAATTCTGATGCTGAGCACCAGTTTGACCAGACATCCCAAGTTAAGGGACACAGACCCCAACAGGGTTGCCCCCACTTCAGATACAGTCCTGCTTTGTGGACCCCAGGTCACCCACACTTCTGACTACAAAGGCAGGTTACTGTGACCTCCCCTCAGGTTCAGTAATTCACTGAAAAGTCATAAAAGTCAGGACAACACTGTATTTATGATTAGAGTTTTATTATAAAGGGCACAAATCAGAACCAGCCAAGTGAAGAGACATAGGGAAGGTGTCAAACACACGGCTTATGGGTTTCACCAGAGGAATGGGGCGTGTCACCCTCCCAGGACACTGAGGTGTTCACCAACCAGAAAGCTACATCAGGCTTGAGTATCCAGAGTTTTTATTGGGGTTTCATTGAATATTGATTGTATCACCCGCCACAGGACTCAACTCAATCTCCAGCTTCCTTCTCCATAGGTCAGGCTGAAGCAAAGCTTTAGCCCTCTAATGCCAAGGTTGGTCTTCCTGGTGACCAGCCCCCATCCTGAGTCTTCTCACCTCTTAGCATAAACTCATGATCCCAGGGGATCATGAATAACAATGCTCCTTTTTTTTTTAAAAAAAAAGACAAGAGTTTCACTTTGTGGCCCTGGGTAGAGTGCTGTTGCACCGTAACTCACAGCAACCTCAAACTCTTGGGCTCAAGTGATGTTCTTGCCTTAGTGTCTCAAGGAGCTGGGACTACAGATGCTCACCACAACTCCCTGCTAGTTTTAGAGACAGGGTCTCACTCTTGCTCAGGCTGGTCTTGACTCCTGAGCACAAGCGATCCACCCGCCTTGGCCTCCCAGAGTGTTAGGATTACAGGGGTGAGCCACTGCACCCAGCCTCAAAGATGCGCCTCTTATTTGGGAAATTTCAAGGACTGAAAGTCTTCCCCACGAACCAAAAACAAAGGCCAGACAGCATCCATCCATGCCTCTTGCAACTCCTACCCCAATTCCAAGGATAAAATTCATAGAACAGGGCCTGTGCTGTCCTGGGCTGGTTTTGTTTCATTTTAAAACTTTCTATTATAGAAATTATCAACATGTGCAGTGGCAGAAATAACAAGCCCTCACGTCTCCATCGCTGTTCCAACTACCTGTGTGCCGTTTACCCTTCATCCCCTTCTCTACGCCCTGCCCTTGGGTCCTTCTAATGTAAAGCCCAGACAGACATTCTATCAGTCTGAGAATTTTTTATCGACAGCTTCCTGAGGAAGCGCTGTACCCATCATAGGTCTAAATGGGCTAAAAGTCTGCTGAAATTTCAACCCTCGGGAGCACCTGGGTGGGGCCCAAGCAGCAGCCTTCTGTAGCAGGCAACTTGCCTGTTGGCATCAGCATGGCGAACATGGAACATTTTCTACCTGCTCAGCAATGCAGGAGAGAATGCTAAACATTGCTTTATAGCATTCAAATCTTTCAAGGCACATCAGGCAGCCCCAGACTTGTCTATGGCTGTGATTATCACCTTTAAGAATCAACTCTTTTTTTTTTTTTCTTTTTTGAGACAGAGTCTGTGTCATCCTTGGTAGAGTGCCATGGCGTCACAGCTCACAGTAACCTCAAATTCTTGGGCTGAAGTGATTTTCTTGCCTCAGCCTCCCAAGTTGCTGGGACTACAAGCGCCCGCCACAATGCCTGGCCATTTTTTTTTGTTGCAGTTGTCATTGTTGATTTTAGCTGGCCCTGGCTGGGTTAGAACCCACCAGCCTCAGTGTATGTGGCCGGTGCCCTACCTACTGAGCTATAGGTGCTGCCATAAGAATCAACTCTAGAAAAAAAAGAAAAAGCTCAAAAATAATTGCTCAAATACTCCTAATTAACATCAATAGTGAGAGGGGAAATGAGGTAAAAGACAATATATTAGTATTACAGATCGCAGAATGATTTTGGAATAATTAAAACAGAAATAATTTGCCACCCTGTCCTGAATAATACAAAGGTTTTAAAAAAAAAAGGTTTGACCATAACCTTTGGTTTATCACGCCACGGTGACTCTGACAATCCCCAGGTTCTGGGTCCAGGATCGTATTATGATAGTGTTTCTGCGGATTCCTGGTACTTCCCCAGGGGACCAGGGTTCTCCCTTCCACACATGCTAGAAGGCATCTCCTCCTGGGGTGAACAGAGTGATCCTCTACCTCTTCCTCTCATTCTGCAAAATGAGAAGTCAGATGGATATCAAAGTGCCTCCGATTCTAGGACTCCAGGGTTGCGAGGCAGCCCTGCGAGGCTGGGTTACGTGAGGTCCTAACCGCTGCCAAAGGAATGGCTCCAGACAGCAAGGTGCGCCCCTCCACTCCCAGCTCCACAGCACCTTGCACAGAGCTTCCCTTGGGTTACCTACTTGACCCTCTCCTCAAGAGAGGGGCTCCTGCTTCCCTCGCCAGAGCTGCATGTCTGCCTGGGGAAAAAAAAAATCTCCCTGAAGCCCTCATTTCCGCAGAAGAGAATTTATCTTTGGTATTCTATTCCTCTAAGCCCCGCTGTTTCCCGTGTAATTGCCTCAGACAAGGCTTTTGTTTCAGAAAATCAGTGAAGATAATTTTGTCCATCTTCAAAAGCAGAGGAGAATTACCAAAGAACATCTCTTCCAAGTAGCAAAGAAAGAAAACTTTGCTATTGCAGGGATGTCTTCCCCGCAAAGATTCTCTCCCAAGGAACTAGAAGTTCTCCCAATGAGAACTTGCTCAGGTATATACCTGTATGTCAGTAATATAAAATGCTGTGAGCCCAACTAGAGTGCCCTGGGATTCCAGCACAAGGCCTGAGACGGGGTGAGTTCTCAAATATCCATATGAAATGGCCTGGGACCCCTGCTTCCCAACAGTGACCTATTTTCATATTATAAAAAGCCTGAGGGGAGCTCTCCTTTTGGCAAAGCCCAGAGCTAGGCTCGATTCACTACACCAGGTTAAGTTTCTCAGGCTTCTGTCCTGACATCAGGCTACAGGGAGCTTTGGGCAAATCCGGCAATCCCTTCACTCCTGCCCCATCACGGACTGGGTTATTTTCACTGCACAGAAACATTGCACGGAAAATAGCCACTTGTCTCTTTAGCTCATTCCTTCTCTGATCCTTGAAAGTCTTGACCTCTCACCTGGTCAATGTAAGGATCTGGAATTGGCCTGAATGAGGAAGATATAAGCAAGGGCTTAGGCCAGCCCCAGGCCTCTGGCTCATGCCAGGGCCAGTCAGGGATGAACAGGAATGCTTCTGTTTCCCATGGGGTTTGCTAAAAGACCCTTTGGGATATAGCTAATCATCCAATCAGGTAACCAAGTACGGCCCCTGAGGCAGCCACACAGCCTGTTTGCATGACAGCCGGCTTCAGATACCCAGCCTTGCTGGCTGCCTGACTGTGACAACTGCAATGGTATCATCTGTCATCCACCACCCAACACCTTACAATCCAGGAGATAGGACAAGGGTGCTATAGCTGAGGAGAGCTGTCAGTGAAAAGCAAGGTACTATAACACGAGCAAACCCACCAGACAGTGCTTCTGTCAGGGGGACTTGCCCTGTAGAGCTCCTGGCCCCGTGGTCTCAGCTATGGAGCAAGGCCTCCAGCAGAGCTTGCACCTGCCACCAAGTAGCTCCACCAAGATGCCTCTCATAGCACTTGGCTATGGGGAGGATTTTCATCCAAACCAGACCTGGGTTCAACTTGACATTGAATCACAAATTCAGCCTTTGAAGGCTTAGCTTACAAAGTTCCTGTTTGAAGAAAAATTTTAAAACTATCAATGGGGCAAGCAGGATGGGAGGGAATGGTACTATTTTCTGGGGAAGGAGGAGGAGGACATGCTTCTTAAAGAATCTCTGGTCTGGGTAGACACTTGCTGTGGGCAGTTACCTGGAGCAGACAATAACCAGGGAATGAGCCCTGGTATGGGGGCAGTGGCAGCTTTGAAATTTCAAAAACACCTATGGAAAGTTATCAAAATTCCAGTATCTGAAGTCTACCCCAAAAGCAAAGGGCAGATACCAAGTGGCCTGAGAGAGAAGGTGAGTGACTACAGATTTCCTCTAAGAGGAAAAGGGCACTCCTGACTTCCCACTTTCCAGGCCCAGCAGCCTGGAGATTTCCCAGACCCATGGGAGGAGGCCAGCCTGCCCTGACCAGCTCTAGGAGGTATCCCTCCTCTTATCCCATGTCCTCACCCTCCCACCAGCTCTGGTACCACTCTTCCAACCTTCCAACCCTTGGGGACTCTTAGGGAAGTTCTCTGAGGAAAGTTCCACCTGTGGCATTTTCAGAAGAGTCCCAGGTATCCACAGGCATCAACCCGAGTGTCTGCAGCCTACCTAGCTGGGGTTGCAGATGGTGAGCGTGGCGCCCGCAGAGAACACCCAGAAGCCCGGGTACACCGCTTCGGTAAAATCCACCTTGTACTTATACAACAGGTGGACCTTGTCAGCAACGGCGAAGAAGATGATGAAGCCGTGGTCACAGTTGAGAAGCACACCGACCCGCGTGGCCTTGGTGGAGGGCAGAGTTTTCTCCACGTTGTTGTGCCAGGCAGAGATCTTGGTGTTGAACCACTCCACGCACCAGGAAGCACTGTTGCGGCCGAGCCTGCTCTCGGGGCCCTTCCGCTCCATGCTGCCGTAGCAGATGCCGACCCCGCAGAAGTTGTTCTTCTGCATCTCCACCTCCCAGTAATGGATCCCTTTCTTATAGCAGTGCAGGCCCAGCACCTGAGAGCAGGATGTGAACCTCTGGGGATGTGGCCGATAGCTCTGAGGTGTGTCAGCCACAGAAGCTACGGAGTAGTTCTCTGACAGGGCCACCTTGCTGTGGGCAGTGTTGTAGTCCAGGATGACTTTAACATGATCTGAGGAAACACCACCCCAAGGAATCAGTTATAAGGAGCCCGCTTGCAGACCTCTCATAAACTGGACTATTTATTCACTTGTTTTATCTATCCATCTACCCACCCACCCATTCACCTATCCTTCCAGCCACCCACCCACCCATCTATCTATTCATCTATCTAATCATCTGTCCATCCATTCTTCCACCCACTCACTCATCCATCCGTCCATCTATCCTTCCACCAGCTCATCCATCTACCCACTCATCTGCCCATCCATCCATCCATGTGCTTTCTGTCTGCCCATCCATCCTTCCACTTACTCATCCGTCTAACCATCCATCCATCCGTTTTTTCCAGCCAGCCCGCCAGCCAACCATCTATCCATTTATTAGTCATCTATTAGTCTGTCCATTCACCTATCCCAAACTGAGCACCTGAGTCAGAGATACAAGGTGCCTGGCTTTATGGAGCTGATACTCCAACAAGCAAGGCAAGTCCAGCACTGTGAGGCCCATGCTTTGCTAAGAGGGTGGGCACAGGCTGTAGGCACACAAGGGAAAGGGAGAGCCCAGGGGAGCATTTCTCAGGCAGGCTAAAAATGGGAACCAGGTAACAGAAGACTAGAAGAGCTAGACAGAGGAGAACATGGGAAAGACAGGCTACTCTAGGCAAAGGGAACATGTATAGAGGAAGCCATGGAGTCCCAGGATGGTGGCCATGTGCCAACACCAGGCCAGGCTGGGTAGATGCAGCAGTAGAGGAGGAGTGTGTTAGGGCCACAGCGGAAAGGGCTACAGGTCTAGACTTTCACTGGGGTCAGCAGGGAGCCAGTCAAGGCTTGTAAGGATAGCAGTGGCCTGAATGCATCCTTGCTTGGGATGCTAGCTTATCCCTTCCAGCTCTCCTGCCACTTTAACCAGCTCCAGGAGCTCTGAAGCTGTGGTCCCCGTACTCAGCCTTCTCCCTTAGACACAGCATCTTGGCCCCTCCCCTCATAGGTGGTCCTGGACCCATCCATGGGAGACAGGCTACAGGGGCAGCATGGCAGAGAGAGACAATCCCTAGCTTGGGGACTTGGGAGCCAAGAGACCTGGGTTTTCATCACCATTTAATACTCCCTTGCTAGGTGGCTCAGGACACGATGGTTTTCACTGAAGCCTCAGCTTCCCCAGGGTGAAATGAATGGGCCGGGAAAAGTGTCCTCCAAGGTCCTAAGTTGCTTTCTCTGCAACTAGAGGGGAAGCAACCAGAGGAATGGATAGAGACCCGAGGGTGCAGTGGCTCAGGGGCCAGGAGAGCAACTGCCACAAACTGAAACACACAGAGCATCACTGCAAGCAGCTTGGGTGACAGTCAGCTCTATCCCCATACTGGTCAGAGTCTTATGGAGGGGCCAAGGACAGCAAAGGGCTCTGGGGAGCCCCACCCTGAGAAACCTAAAGATCCCCACCAAGTCTTCTGCAGCTGCAGAGAAAGGAACAGCCAGAAATGCCTATTTCAGTGGTGCGTTTGGGCCACTGCATGGAGGTGGGTAGTGAAGGGCCCACAGGTGATGCTCTGGGATGGTGGGAGGGCCTGGGCCTGGCCCTGAAGAAGGAACTCCACCCACTGTCAGGTCAGACTGGGGATACAGCTTGCGAAGGAGCTGAGAAGCAACCAGAGGGATGGATGGAGACCCAGGGGATGTGGTGGCTCAGGGGCCAGAGGAAAAAGTGTCACAAGGTGAAGCTAAATAAAAGGTAAAAGGTGTCCTTTGGCTTTCATGGTGCAGAGGCCACTACTAACCTCAGCAAGAGCTGCCTGAGTCTAGGGCAGGGGGAGAGGTCGGACTGTGCAGGGTGAGGACTGGGTTTCTGCTTCTCACCTCAGCCACACGCTGCAACCCCTAGGCTGCTTTTAAAAAAACACTGAGACTCTGACTAAACTAGTCTGGGGTGTAGTGTGGACATCGGGGATTTGACAAAGCTCCCCAAGAGATTCCAGCAGGCAGCCGCAGTTGAAAACCCGCAAGGGAGACAATCTGCAGAGCTGCATTTCCCCAACCTGCCTCACGAGGATCACCAAAGAAATGAGTGAAATACACTGGCCCTGAGTCTGACCTTGTAGGACTGGAGCAGGGGCCAGGAATTTGCATTGTTAACAGGTGTTCAGCCAGCAAGCTGGCTCTTACCTATAATCCTAGCTCTCTGTGAGGCTGAGGGGGATGGATCACCTGAACTCAAGAGTTTGAGAATAGCCTGTGCAAGAGTGAGACCCCATCTCTACTAAAAACAGCCAGGCGTTGTGGCGGGTGCCTGTAGTCCCAGCTACTTGGGAAACTGTGGCAAGAGGATCTCTTGAGCCCAAGAGTTTGAGGTTGCTGTGAGCTGTGATGCCACAGCACTCTACTGAGGGTGACATAGTGAGACTCTGTCTCAAAAAACAAAAAAAACAGTAAGTGTTCAGTGACGGGGAGGTGAGATGCAGAGTTGCAGCCCAGAAAGTCATCTGGTTCTACCAATTTTTGTTTTTGTGATTTAGAGAAATTTATACATGCCACATGGAATGGGCAGGCCCCTGTAGAGACAAGGAGGGCAAAGAGACTGGAGTGAGAAATCTAACCGGGAGTGGAAGATTCCAGAGAGGGCAGGAGGAGCAGGCCCCTGAGTCCAGTGCAGAGGTGAGAGGAAGGGTGGCAGGTGCAGGGGAGGGGACAGAGGCTGAGGGGGTTCCTTCTGGGTTGTCTTTCTTCTCCGTGAAGCCAAGGGTGGGCAGGACAAAGAGAAGACTGGCATTATGGCCAGTGGGAAGGCTGGGAAATGGCGGCTCTGGGGTGGCAGGAGTGGGAAGGTCAGCAGAGGAAACGTGCCAGCGATGGGTGACCACAATCGCCCCAACTGCAGTTGGCTACCAGCACCAGCCCAGAGAGAAGCGGTGAGCTCGGTCCAGCCAGACTGGACCAAAAGAGGGACAAAGGCCTGACTGTGGGGTCTGAAGTAGCTAGGAAAAGAGATGAGGAAAGGGAGGAAATGAGGGAGCCACTCTGCAGAGGGGAGGTGCAGCCACACAGCTGGCCGAGGGCGAGGAGCTGTGCCCACTGCACCAGAGGTGTGGAGGCCTGCAGAACCTCGCACCAGCTGCCACACTACTCACACTCGAGGAGCTCGGGTCTGGACTTGGCTAGGAAGTTCCCCAGCACCGTGGCCTTTAGCGCCTCTGAGTTCGGCTTCGGGGTGGCGGCTTTGGCTGCAGCTGGGAGAGGAAACAGAGCAACTTTCAGGACAAACTCAGAGTGAACACTCCAGTGTCCCTTGCCCACAGTAACTCACCCTCCTGGTCCACTTGTTTAAAATCCACTAACTCTTCCGAGGCTCCGAAGGTGGGAACCTTGGTAGATTTCCCAGTGGGAGCTGTTGGGGATGAGGAGAAATATGACTTGGCAAGGTGACAAGAGCAGACGGTGGTCTCTACTCCCAGCAAGCTGAATAGCAAGAGCCACTTCTAACAAGCACATGCCCGACCAGCCAGGGCAACAAAGGGGAGTCCAGACAGGGCAACGCCATCTTATGGGTCTTATATATACAGAATATACAGAATATAACATAAAACTCAGCCCTATCACAGAACCCAGATGAGACAGGCCGACGCTCCCTGCCAGCATCTAGCGCCGTGCACAGGCAGTCTACAGAGACAGAGATGCAAAAAGGCATAACTTACGATGTTTCTTGGTTGTCTTTTCATCTTCTGCAAAAGAAAGTTTTCCGGATTAAGATCTTTTAAAGCACAATACAATGACACCTTCAAAAGACCATAATAATGTTCATTCATGTGACTCTGACCCATTCAAATAAATGGTGATTTTAACTTAAAAAATACAAGAGGTCACAACAAGCAAAACAAGTCTATAGTGATACAAACCAGTGTCAATTGTTGTGAGGGGAGGGATGGTCTAATAAAAAGCATGAAGGCATTTTCTGGGATAAAGGAAATTCTTTATATCGATTTGGATAATGGTAACATAGGTACGCATTTGTCAAAATGTATCTGGGTCCATTAAGATCTGTACGTTTCAGATTCACTGCAGGTAAATCGGGAGATCCGTGGTTTACAAGCCCTCTGGGCGTTTCCAAAACAGGCTCAAGTGGGCTACATTTTCCCAGCCCCTGGAACAAAATCTTGGGATCTTCTCCCTGCCCACCTGCAGGCTTATCTGCAGACAGGCCTTGCCCACTCCTGTTATCCCCTGCCCCCAAACCAGACCCTCCCCTCTTCTCACTTCGGAGTTAAACATTTCTCAAAATTGTTCACTCTGCCCCCTTTCCTTAGCTGACGGACCAGCATCTTGGGGGGTAGGGGCAGCCTGTGACACCAGCATAGGGCACAGGCCACTCCCTCATCACTACTCTCAGGTGTCTCCCCACTGTGACTCTGCCCTCTCTTACCTACATCCTCGTCTCAGCCTGTTTACCGTGAGCCACTTGCAACAGAGAAGAGCCTGGATTACAGCCCCAAATCTAACTCTCACAGCTCTAGCTGTTTTCCAGAATGTCGTTTTGCTGAGGCAGGAGGGCATCATCTCACCAGGGGACAAGCCTGCCTGATGCCAGCATTCCCAGCTCATTTGTGCACTGAGGGTGGTGTCTGTGACCAGGGATAGCCACGGGGAGTTTTCCAGGAAGGTGACAGGAGTGGGATATATACAGACAGTGATACTTTTTCGTATACTTTTTCACTTCCCTCTCACACATTTTGCAGCCCAGCTGTGGGCTCCCTCCTCCATCTGCCCCGGGCACCTAGCCCTGACTCTGCTCCATCCCAGAACTGGGCCCACACACTTGCTGCTGAAGACAACACAGACGTTAACAACAAGCAAACAGCAGTGACAGAAAATAAGCCCAGAGCTCTCTCATTCCTCCTAACCCTCCCATGGGGAAAAGGCATCCCTGCTATGTTCATACTGACATTCTAAGCATGTTTATAACTTATAAACAGCTTGGATCAGTGGCTCACATCTGTACTCCTAGCATTTTGGGAGGCTGAGCTGGGAGCATTGTTTGAGGCTAGGAATTCAACACCATCCTGGAGGCTTGGCACCTGTAGCTTAGTGGCTAGGGCGCCAGCCACATACACTGGGGCTGAAGGGTTCCAATCCAGCCCAGGCCTGCCAAAAAATAACAGCTACAACAAAAAAACAGCTGGGCATTGTGGCAGGCACCTGGAGTCCCAGCTACTTGGGAGGCTGAGGCAAGAGAATCACTTAAACTCAAGAGTTTGAGGTTGCTGTGAGCTGGGACACCACGGCACTCCACCAAGGGTGACAAAGTGAGACTCTGTCTCAAAAAAAAAAAAAAATAGACTAGCCTGGATAATAGCAAGACTCCATCTCAACAAAAATTTTTCAAAATTAGCCAGGGTCTAGGTGTCTCAGTGGCTCACATCTGTAATCCCAGTACTTTAGGAGGCCAGGACAGATGGACTGCTTGAGCTCAGGAGTTTGAGACCAGCCTGAACAAGAGTGAGACCCTGTCTCTAAAAATAGATAGGCATTGTGGTGGGTAACTGTAGTCCCAGCTACTGGGAGGCTGAAGCAAGAGAATCACTTGCGCCCAAGAGCTTGAGGTTGCTGTGAGCTATGACACCATAGCACTCAAAAGGGGTGGCAAAGTGAGACTCTGTCTCAAAAAAATAAAATAAAGGGTGGTGCCTGTGGCTCAAAGGAGTAGGGCACCAGCCCCATATACCAGAGGTGGTGGGTTCAAACTTGACCCCCAGCCAAAAACTGCAAAAAATAAAATAAATAAAAATTAGCCAGGCATGGTGGTGCACACCTGAAGACCCAGCTAATCTGGAGACTAAGAGAAGAGGATCATAGGAGTTTAAGGTTGCTGTGAGCTAAGGTGATGCCATGACACTCTAGCACAGGGGTCCTCAGACTTTTTAAATAGGGGGCCAGTTCACTGTCCCTCAGACTGTTGGAGGGCTGGACTGCAGGCCCCGGGACGAGTTGGCTGCTAAGCAAGACAGGCAGCAGAAGCAAAACACCCGGTGGGCCAGATAAATGTCCTAGGCGGGCTACATGTGGCCCGCGGGCCATAGTTTGAGGACACCTGCTCTCTTCAAGTTGCCCCATGTGAACATCATTCTCAATAATCCTGGGGGCTGGATATCACTATTATCACATTTGACAGGCAGGGGACTGAGAACCAACCCCCACATCAGCAGTGTATGCCTTCTCAGTGAGGATGATATCACCCTCATGAGGGTAAAAGTACATTCTTTTTATTTTTCTTCCAGAAATAGTCTCACTTTGTTACCCTCTATAAAGTGCTGTGACATCATAGTTCACAGAAACCTCAGACACTTGGGCTCAAGTGATTCTCTTGCCTCAGCCTCCCAAGTAGCTGGAACTACAGGTGCCCACCACAATGCCGCATTGGTTTTAGAGACAGGGTCTTGCTTTTGCTCTAGCTAGTCTCAAACTCCTGAAGCTCAAGCAATATACCCGACTCAGCCTCCCAGAACACTAGGATACTCCATCCGACACAAAAGTAAATTCCTTTTATTTATTTATTTATTTATTTTTGAGACAAAGTCTCACTGTCACCCTGGGTAGAGTACCATGGCATCATAGCTCATAGTAACCTCAAACTGGATTCTCTTGCCTCAGCCTCCCAAGTAGCTGCGACTACATGCACCTGCCATAACACCTGGCTACTTTTGGGGGACAGGGTTTCACTCTGGCTCAGACTGCTCTCGAACTCCTGAGCTCAGGCAATCCACCTGCCTCAGCCTCCCAGAGTGTAGGATTAGAGGTGTGAGCCACCATGCCTAGCCCCAAAAGTAGATAGTCGAGGGAAAGAGGACCAAAATAATCTTACTCTTTCTCTGTGTAAAAGCATAGAATATAAAGACTTGTGTAGTATATGGGTGGCATTAAAAGTTCATGGAGGGTGATTAGGAAAAAAAATGTTCTAGAACATTCTAGGGCCTTAAGAAGGAGGTTGATAAGGAAACACGGGAAACACTGGCGGGTAATAGCACAACCAAAGCCCAAGTACCACTGAGTGATCAGTGAGGTTTGGCCTCGGCTCGTCCAGAACCACCATGGGCTTCCTCTGGGGGCTCTACCCAAATGCCAGATGTGAGCGTGATAACAAAACAAGCCAACTTCGGGGATTCTCCCACCTGCCCCAGTGGGGTCCTGCTATAGCCCTTGGACTCCCCCTCGGTGTCTGTACCAAACTTTCCTCCAGCTGAAGTCCAGGCCCCTGTGGTAACTTGGGGTGCCCTGTGAATGACTTAACTGGAGCACTGGCCAACCACCTCCACACTGTGCCCATCAGATGGAGACGGGGACGGGACTACTTACTTGGGACCTTCCCAGGGCGTAAGGGTTTGTGTGTGGATGCTGCTGGGCCATGCTCTCCAGAGTCACCTGGGCCAGAGAAAAAGACTCAGTATGTGCAGCTGCTCCTGCCAGCCCCAGAGGCCACCTTTGCCACAGGCGGGAGTGGGCGGGCAGAGGGATTACACAGATAGCCATTTCCATGACTTTCTCTAGCTGGTCATTTACAAGAGCTGCAAACAGGATTAGAGAAGGACTAGTCTGGTGTGTTCCCTTTTTTCTCTGGCTTAAGATGCAGCCAGGTCAAGTGTTTTCTCCAGTAGCACCCAGCTCTGCGACCTGAGGCCTCTCTGAGCTTCAGCTGCTTCAAGCACAGAATGGGGAAGATTCCATCCTGCTCGTGGTTGATGTGACCCTGTGTGAGATGAAGTTGCCTGGCACGCAACAGAGGCTCAGTCAACATTTATCCCTTGACCACTGGTTTCTCTATCCCCTCATCCTACACACCAGACATCAACAGCTTTGCCCCCTCCAGGGCATGTCCACAACGCAGTGGTACCAGGGGTCAGGGTCAGAGTCCAAACAGAGGGAGAGGAGGGGGATGGGGGGAAAAAAAGCCACAATGCAGCTGCAACACTGCTCACTTCAGAAACCCTTCTGCAAGGACACTAAGCTGGCCAAGCTGACATTCAAGGCCACCCCTGGATTACACAACAGAGTTACTGTGAGCCAGGCTCTGTGATAGGCATGGGGGGCAGGGGGAACAGCATTGAGCAAAAACCAAACACAGCCCCTGTCCTTGCAGAGATCATAACCCGGTAAGGGAAACAGAGAGGAATAACAAGGAAGAGTGAAAAGGATGATCAGGGTCCCAGGAGCCAGTCTGAGTGGGAGAGGTGGCAGGAAAGGCCGGCTGGGACATGGAATGCTTCCATGGTCTTCAAAGGGTGAGAGGGATGAACTGGTGAAGGTGGTAGAGTCCAAGCCTTCTGGGCAATGGGAAGAGCATGTGCAGAAGTCCTGTGGCAGGAAGCTTGGCATATTTGAGATGAATACAGAGAGATGCACAGGACAAAGCTGAGGGCAGGTGGTGCCAGACAGATGAATAGGGCCTGATCTGGCTTATAGGGGTCAAGGGTCTGCTCTGTACTCCAAGTGCAATGGAAAACCATTAAGGGGGTGAAGGGGAAAAGAGCCAAGGGATAGGACCTGCACCCCGAAAAGCTCTCTCTGGCTTCCATGGTAGGTACCAAAGGGTGTTCAGGAGGCTGCCATAGTCATAGCTGCCCACAGCACACAGTGGGCATGGATGTTGGCAACAGAGAATGGGTGGCTGTCACTGGGACCAGTGGACTAAATCAGGAGTGATTTAAAAACGGCAAAATTGGGCGGTACCTGTGGCTCAAAGGAGTAGGGCACCAGCCCCATATGCCAGAGGTAGCGGGTTCAAACCCAGCCCCAGCCAAAAACTACAAAAAAAAAAAAAAAAAGGCAAAATTTGGCAATGGATTGGTATGGGATGAAGGAAAGGGGGTGTCCATGAAGAATTCCAGTTTTTTTCCCCAAACTAGACATTCCCCCAACAAACACAATGACACCCCAGAATCAACTCAAAACCTATCTGAGTTAAGCCTAAGATTACAGACAAAAGGAGCCTGTTTATCTAGAAACAAGCCCCCAAACATGTTTTGGGGAGGGTGCTCTACTGTCAGGATGAAGCAACTCTCCACTTCCCCCTAGATGGAGGGCAGATGTTTCAGAAGCACCGAAACTCAGGCCTCAATGCTCTAGATCACAGCCCCCCATTCTACCCCCAAAACACCGAAGGTACGCAAAGGGTTCAAGGCTCCCTGGGGACAGAAGGAGGACTGCATGGCTACCTGAGCCTGGGTACTCCTCGGGCTTCTTCTCCTGGAGCTGTCTGAGGCACCGCTTCAGCTCGTTCTTGAGCTCCACGGTGCCCTGCTGCACACCCTTCATCAGTTCATGGTTCAGCTCCACCTTGGGGACGTACACAGGCTTCGTGGAGATCCCTTGCAGTTTTGACGCTTTCTGGAACAAGCCAGGGGGTTAGTGCAGGCAGCTCTAGGGGAGACCAGGGCTCAGTCCTCACAAACCCTAAGAGGAGCCTCCATTGCCCCCGGGTAATAAGTCCAATCATCCCTCTCAAATCATAGACCAAAGGTCATCAGGGTTTAAGTGCCACTTCAAGACACAGCTCTCTGGAGCTGGAAGAGACATCACAGGCCACTCATCTTAGAGATGAAGAAGCTGACAAGTGGCCTGCCGGGACCTCTGACAGTCAGTGGGACAGGTGCAGTGGAGACAAAGGTCTCCTGAGCCCCAAGACAATGCTCCTTCTGCTCTGCCAGGTGAGGAAACTGAGGACCAGCTCCATCCCAGAGAGTCAGCTCTAATCACATTCCTGATGACAGAAGGGATGTCTCAAGGATGTGGGATCAAGGTCCCAGACTTTTGAGACAAACAAGGGCCATACAGTAACAAGAGGCTCAGATATGGACGACTCTGAGAGAGCTCAAGGTGCCTACTCCCATAAATCCCATAAACAGGAATGAGCACGTGGGATGGAGCTTGGCACCACCAGCCTAAGCATGGATGGAGCGTCTGCACACAGAGTGAAGATGTACCATCAATACTGTGCTCTCCTCACGACCTGAACAGGAACTGGACCTCTGAGATACGGTGGCAGGTCACCCAATCAGTGGGGCACACTGGACACCCGCTGAATGCCATACACTCTACTGAGCACTGAGCAGGCCAGGAGGCGAGACAGCCATACAGCTGTGTGGACGAGCACCAGTGAAATAACATGCTCAGCACTTTAACAGAAGGAGCGTAATCTGCCTAGGAACACCAGCAGCAGCACAGTCACGGGATCCGAGGCCCCAGAAGGACACCATTCACTAGGCAGAAAAGGCCAGGCATGGCTCCTACCCAACAGCCACTATGTCTGGGGAAGGGTGAACGCCCTACTGTGGTTAGGGTAGAGGTGAGGGCGGGTGGTAAGAGATGAAGCTGCTGGCAAAGGCAGGACCTAGTTACTGATGACTCTGTGGGCCACACTAAGGAATACGAGGCCAGGAAGGGTCAGGCGAAGCCCTGTGCTCTAGAAAGACACTTTCAGGGCCCACTGGAGGAAGGATGGGAGGATAGCACGGATAGCAACTGTTTAAGACAGCCCCCAAAGCCCCCAACCCTGTGTACAGCCTAGATAATCCCCTTCCCTTGAGTATGGGCAGGGTGGTGAACGTAATGGAGTATCACTCCTGTGATTAGGTTATATACGGCAAAGGGGAAGGAGTATTAAAGGTGTAATAGGATCTCAAATCAGCCAGGTGTGGTGGCTCACACCTGTAATGTTAGTACTCTGGGAGGCTGAGACAGAAGGATTGCTTGAGGTCAGGAGTTAAGAGATCAGACTAAGAGACCAGACTAAGCAAAAGTCTCTATTGAAAATAGAAAAATTCGGGGGCAGTGCCTGTGGCTCAAAGGAGTAGGGCGCCGGCCCCATATGCCCAAAGTGGTAGGTTCAAACCCAGCCCTGGGCAAAAGCTGCAAAAAAAAAAACAAGCAGAAAATAGAAAAATTAGAGGCAGCGCCTGTGGCTCAGTGAGTAGGGCGCCAGCCCCATATACTGAGGGTGGTGGGTTCAAACCCAGCCCCAGCCAAACTGCAACAACAAAAAAATAGCCAGGCATTGTGGTGGGCTCCTGTGGTCCCAGCTACTCGGGAGGCTGAGGCAAGAGAATCACCTAAGCCCAGGAGCTGGAGGTTCCTGTGAGCTGTGACACCATGGCACTCTACCAAGGGCGATAAAGACTCTGTTTCAAAAAAAAAAAAGAAAAACAAAAACATATTCAACTCAAGAGACTGATTATCCTGGGTGGGTCTGCCTTAACTATGTAAAAGCCTTTAAAAGCAAGACCTGTGGCTCAGTGAGTAGGGCACTGGCCCCATGTACTGAAGGTGGAGGGTTCAAACCCAGCCCCAGCTAAACTGCAACAAAAAATAGCCAGGCGTTGGTGGGCACCTGTGCTCCCAGCTACTTGGGAGGCTAAGGCAAGAGAATTGCCTAAGCCCAGGAGTTGGAGGTTGCTATGACGCCAAAAATAAATAAATAAAGCAAGACTGGGCCTCCCTAGAGGGAGAAATTATTCTGCTGGCTTTGAAGAAATAAGCTACTACCAAGTCGAAAGTCAGCCAGGAAGAAAGTAGGGACCTCAGTCCTACAACCATAAGGAGCTAAATTCTGTCACCAACCATGTGAGCTTGGATGCAGCCTGGCCAACCCCCAGCCTGTGGGACCCTAAGCAGATGACCCATGAAGCTATACCCTGACTCCTAAGCCGGAAAAACTCTGACATAATAAGTGTATGTTCTTTTAAGCCCCGACATTTGCGGTAGTTGTTGCCTTCTGTAGAGGAATGGACACCATGTTTACAAAGGACAGTTACTGATTCTTATCACATTAAAAGGAAATGCTGAGAACAGGACAGTCTCCTGGCAAGCCTAGAGATGTTTTGTGACTTGGGGGCCGTCCCCCAAGAAACTCAGTGTTCCGGAATGAGATAAGATCGGTCACTCACTAATAAGCATGTGTTAAACATTGATGCTTGGTACTTCTTCATGGGGGTTGCGGGGAAAGAACACGTGAGGAAAGAGCATGTGGCAATCCTGACGCATGCAGCCCTCGTATGTAATTACCTTAACTCTCCACACCTGTTGTATATAACGTTAATAAACAGCCATTGCAGATGGGGCTCTGGGCTACCCTGGACTAAAGGTTATCCCGCCTCAAGCAAGCTTTACTTCTAATCCGTGTCACGCCTGGTTCCTTCCTGTGGCAACTGAAACCAGGGCCTTAGGGGTCATGACAGCTGGGACTACAGGTGCCCGCCACAATGTCTGGATATTCTTTTTTGGTTGCAATTGTCATTGTTGTTTTTTCTTTAGCTGGCTCAGGTCGGGTTTGAAACCTCCAGCCTTAGTGGCCAGCACCTACCCACTGAGCTATAGGTGACGCCCTCTCCACTGTCTTTTGAGAATTGAGTGATTTCACTTAAAGCAAATAGACTCTTAAGCCCAGAAATATTGAGTCTGATTTTGTGGGCAAGGAAGACTCCACAGACAGAGTTGTGTATTCCAAAGATAGGCTTCCACTGGGGCCAGGCAAACACTGGACTGCTAAAAATGCAATGCCCAGACCCAGGAACTTCTTTCCCTTCTTTGTTTTATCCCCTTTTTGGCACATCTAACTCATTCTTCTGACTTGAAAAACAGGATGTGAAACAAAATTTAATTGAAACAAATTAGATTGCCACATTCCCACATAAACCTTGTGAGAGGCCAGCCAAATCCGCCCTTTGATGAATTTGTGCTCTTGCTATGCCAGGCTCCTTTTGCCATGTACAGGACAGAGCATCAAAGGGGTGTTTTGCCAACATCATCCACCACAGGGAGGTGTTTGTCCTTTAATGCTGAATTTATTTGGCACAATTTATTTATTTATTTATTTATTTTTAGAGACAGATTCTCACTTTATCACCCTCGGTAGAGTTCTGTGGTATCACAGCTCACAGCAACCTTCAAGTCCTGGGCTTAGGCGATTATCTTGCCTCAGCCTCCCCAGTAGCTGGAACTGCAGGCACCCACCACAATACCCAGCTATTCTTTTGTTGAGGTTTGAACCCGCCACCCCTAGTGCCCTACCAACTGATCCACAGGCACTGCCGGGCACTATTTACTTAAATATGATCTGTTCATGAAGTCCTTGCCCTACCAAAGGGAAGTTGGTGGCTAAATCCCTTATTAGAAATGATCACTGCTGGCTGGACGTGGTGGCTTACAGCTGTAATTCTAGCACTCTGGGAGGCTGAGGCAGGTGGATTTCTTGAGCTCAGGAGTTTGAGATCAGCCTGAGAAGAAAGAGTCCCTCTTAAAAAAAAAATAGCCAGATCCTGTGGCACGTACCTGTCATCCCAACTACTTGGGAGGCTGACACAAGAGAATCACTTGATCCCAAGAGTTTGAGGTTGCTGTAAGCTGTGACATAATAGTACTCTACTGCATGACAAAGTGAGACTCTGTCTCAAAAAAAAAAAGTAAAGAAAAGAAAGAAATGTTCACTGCCTATCAGTGTAAATTCAAGGACACATTCACTTTCTTTTCTTTCTTTCTTTCTTTTTTTTTTTTTTTGGCTGGGGCTGGGTTTGAAAACCGGCCACCTCTGGTATATGGGACTGGTGCCCTACTCCTTTGAGCCACAGGTGCCACCTGATCTTTTTTTTTGAGACAGAGTCTCATTACGTCGCTCTCAGTAGAGTGCAGTCGCATAACAGCTCACAGCAACATCAAACTCTTGGGCTTAAGCGATTCTTTTGCCTCAGCCTCCCGAGTAGCTGGGACTATAGGCTCCCACCACAACACCTGACCATTTTTTGTTGCAGTTGTCATTGTTGTTTAGCTGGCCTGGGCTGAGTTCCAATCCAGCCAGCCTTGGTGTATGTGGCTGGTGCCCTAACATGACATGACATTGTTTTGTTGTTTTGAAGACTCAATGAGATGTTTACCCATGATGAATAGTAAGATTTTAAATGCTAAAAACTTGTCTGTGTATGTGAGGAGAGGAGATGTGATAGACATTACCCAACCAAACAAACTTTTTCTTTTGGGCTTGGTGCCTATAGCTCAGCGAGTAGGGTGCCAGCCACATACACAGGCCAGCAGGTTCAAGCCCCACCTGGACCTGCTAAACAGTGACAACTGCAACCAAAGAATAGCTGGGCGTTATGGCAGGCACCTATAGTACCAGCTACTCAGGAGGCTGAGGCAAGAGAATTGCTTAACCTCAAGAGTTAGAGGTTGCTGTGAGCTGTGGCTAAAGCACTCTACCAAGGGAGACATAGTGAGACTCTTGTCTCAAAAAAAAAAGAACAAAAAACCCAAACTTTTTCTTTTGGAGGGATGCTCATTTCTTCTTACTCTTTCCAGCTTTCTAAATTTCTTTGATAGGGGAGAGGGGAAGGAGTTTGGAAAGTTTATTAATTTTGGTAAGATTTCTGATTGGTTGTGGTGATTGCTGTGACAATGTGGTTGCAAATAGGAAATAAAAGGATAACCCAGGCCTTGATCAGGTACATGGATACACTTGTGTGTTTGGAGTGACCAGCAGTGACTAGGGCCACCTGGCAGCAAGTGACTTCCTGAGGCTGTATCCCTGTGCATAATGTAGAAGACAGAATTCAGTTTCATTTCTAGATACTAGAAAGTGAAAACTTCATTGTAGCTTTTTGTTTGGCATGTATTTTAAAAAATAAAATAAACAACTGGTTGTTTGAATGCAAGTGAGGCTCCCCTCCTTTCTTTCCTGAAACATCCCCTAATTTTAGTCAAATTGTGTGTAAACAGTGTCTTAATTAACTTCAGGTTAAGGAAATCTGGAAAACAAGTTAAAATTTATAAAACTATAATGGACATCCTTGACACCTCTGCATCAATCCAACTATAGGGATCTATTTACCAACCACACACTGGGTGCACATATTTGCTAGGTATTGGGTGGGAGGGCACAAATAGCAGGAATATTGGACCAATGTCCTAGAGGACTACAACTGGGGAGAAAAGAGTTTCTCTGTAAAGCAGAGGGCCGGTGCCAAACTCGATCCTGGATAATTAACCCTCACAATGAAGTTGGTAATGGAGGCTCATTTCGTTCCCATTAACATCTAGTCTCTCTCTCTGTATAATGATGTATTTATTTTGAGATCGAGAAAAGAAATGATTTAATTTGCAAAGTAAGATTTTTTTTGGTTGTTTATTAATAAGCATGTAGATTTTTCTGTTGGATCGCATGGTGCTAAGTCACAGCTTTTAGGTTTTATCCATGAAGCGGGATCTGGGTTTTGGTAGTTCAGAGAGGAGGCATCTCGAGGCAGACCACTGGTTTCAAACACTAGCTGCCCCATTTCCTGTTTTACCTGGGCACATTGCTCACCATTTCTGTACCTCAGTTTCCCTAAAAAATGGGAAGATCATAATGATGGAACCTACTTTTAGGGTGGTATGAGGGCTGAATGGCACACAATCTGCCATCCCATTCTTAAAACAAACAGGGAGTATCTGATTGAAAAAAAAGCTCCCATCAGAATGTAATTTCCCCCTCTTTTGGCAATGTTGGGTCTTCTTTCCCTTCAATTTTAGTATATCATTTTTGAAGGATTTTTGTAGCTTGACTGAATATACTGGCTGACTATTAGGAGTAGTTTATGGCCTGAAGGGGCTCAATCAGGCTGCTTCTAACATTCTGAGCCAGAAAAGGTAGTAGAACATGTTTGTAGAGGAGTTGAGAGGTACAGGTAGAGCAGGAGCTCAATTTGTGTAGACCAGATGCCTCCTGAATAAAATCCCCAATATCTTAGGAAAGCAAACCAATCCAGCTGCCTGGCTGGCTGGGCAGGCAGAGTTTAGCAGCCTGTTTCTGTATTAGGATGAGAGAGGATA
This sequence comes from Galago senegalensis, assembly GCA_963575145.1. Classification (NCBI taxonomy): domain Eukaryota; kingdom Metazoa; phylum Chordata; class Mammalia; order Primates; family Galagidae; genus Galago; species Galago senegalensis. Next base: position 5,581 of record CAUYTI010150090.1, on the reverse strand, counting down.
CCCAGAAAAAGTAAGGTCTAAAGAAAGAGGTCTTCTCAAGGAGAGCCCAAGGACATAGCACCAAGGTCCTCCTTGCGGTGATTTATAGGGAATTTATAGACTCTTAACTTCCTGGGACCTGGAAACTAATGCTTGCGTCTGCTTCTGTTAAAGCCCACATTTTTGTAAAAGCCAAGCCAGCTTCTCCAGCTTGATTCAGACTGACCAATGAGAAAGGTACCCATGGGCTGGAACTTTTTGACTGGGAATAAAAAGGAGAAGACTGAGCCAGTCGGGGAGCGTGACCATTTTGGACTCAGTCTGCCACCACTCTGCTGCCTGGAATAAAACTCTTCCTATTTTAAACATGGTGTTTGGGTATTCTTTGTCTCCAGTAGGCCTGGTCTTCCTACAACAAGGAAGCCACCTCTACTATCCCCTACCCCACATCCACATGCCGAAGGAGATAGACTTGCATCTGGGCCTGTTGTCCCAAAAGGTCTGTGGCCAGGGTGTGACCCAGTCCCTGTGCAGATCCCAGACCAAATGTAATAGAAAGATCCAGATAATAAAAATCTACTTGTCACTGAGACATTCCTTAACTGTTAACAATCAATTTGGGGGTGGGGGAGTGTTAGGAAATACCAGAGGACATCAGAGAGGGTCTCCCTCACAGCCTGCTGTTTCAAGGCTTTGTAATTTGGGAAGGTTGTATGCTAAATAATTTTGAGGCTCATGTTTGTGAGCCTCCAAACATGCAAGTTATTTTTTTGTGGACAGACAGTGCCTCTCTCATTTTGTTGTTTTTCCTTCTGTGGGCCTCGCATGTGGACCTCATGTGCACTGTGAAGTCTTTGTCTTCTTCCTGAAATCTGTAGTCTAAAATAGGTAATCAAGCTCAGAGGCAGGGACTCAGAAGGCATAATCAGAGTTTAAAAAGCAAAGAAAAAAGCCAGAAATCCAGCCACAGTTATGAGACAGGTGTGTTTGCAGAGAATGTGAGTGGTTATTTTAGGGTATTTAAAGTCAACAAATGAAAGGAGTTCTACTGTGCAGAGGGAGAGAAAGAGCCACCTTGGGGTGGGCAGCAGGCACCTGGCCTGCTTGGCATCACCTGTGCCCCCCAGTGTGGCCACTGCCAGAGCCTCCACCTTCCTTCTAGAGACCCTCCTGAGGGTCTTTGTCTCCTCAGGTGTCTTGGCCAGGCCTGGGAGACCCCCTCTCGGATCTGAGGCCTGCCCTTAAGAGTTAAATTATGTTGATATACAGGAAGGGAACAAAATAGAAGAACTCACTCCTCTTTTCTTCCTACAGATTTTTCTTCTTATTCTGAAGGTAGAATTATTGTTTGTAAGCATCTGAAAGTCATCAGAGGCCCTGCAGTCTGTTGGATTCCTATGTGATGCAAGAAACTGCTGAAACCAAACAGGTGCCTGCACCCAGGGCTGGGAATTTGTCTTGTGCTGATGAGCAGTTATAATATACAAACAAATCACAAGCATTCTGCAAACTAGTCAAGTTTTAACATTAGTGGTGCTCCACAACGACTGAACGTTGAAGAGTTTATCTTCCATCTCTCCTTTTTACTTTGTAATTTTCTATTGTTCACAGCATTGATTTGTTGAATTGGGCATGATAAAGAGGAGCTATTTTAAATATATCTGGTATGCCCATCTATATGGATATAGACTGTGGGTATGGACTATACTGTCTCATTCCTTTATAGAAGGAGAGACGCGCCATTCCCTCCCACACATAACAAACTCACGTTAATACAATACAATGACCCTGAATGTTGATGGATGTGACTGCTCTTGTGATACTGTTTTTGGTGAGATAACTGCAACCCATATGGGTCTACCACCCCACCCCACATCCTAGAAATATATTAATGTTCTCACGAAAGATGTCCATAGTTAGTTAATTATCCACAGGTAACCTTGGATACAAGCTTTCAGTGGATTGGATATTTATTTACTTAAAGCATTTTGTGTTGGCAGTTTCGCAAGTCTGCCCCTACCCCTGTATCATTTTAGGGGGTTGCAATGCACAGCACATCCTTGGCAAAAGCCAATTTATAATATTGGCCCCCGTCCCATTTTAAAATTGTACCATAAGGGAGGGGGGCCGTCTGTGGCTCGATGAGTAGGGCGCCAGCCCCATATACCAAGGATGGCGCCTTCAAACTCAGCCACAGCCAAACTGCAGCAAAAAAGTGGCCCGACGTTGTGGTGGGCACCTGTACTCCAGGTACTCGGGAGGCAGAGGCAAGAGAATCACCTAAGCCCAAGAGTTGGAGGTTGCTGTGATCTGTGACACCTTGGCACTCTACCCAGGGTGACAAAGTAAGATTCTGTCTCTTAAAAAAAAAAAGAAAGAAAAAAGAAATTGTACCATAAAGCTCGGCGCGGGCAGCTCAAGTGGGTAAGGCACCAACCACATACACCAGAGCTGGCAGGTTCAAATCCAGCCCAAGCCTGCCAAATAACAATGACAGTTACAACCAAAAAATAGCTGGGCATTGTGGCAGATGCCTGTAGTCCAACTACTTGGGAGGCTGAGGCAAGAGAATCACTTAAGCCCAGGAGTTGGAGGTTGCTGTGAGCTATGATGCCATGGCATTCTACCTAAGGTGACAGCTTGAGGCTCTGTCTTGAATAAAAAAAAAAAAAAATTGTACCATAGAACAGAAACTACAATTAAGGACTGATGTGTTCATTTTAAGCGACAGGAAATGATTGAGACAACAGAGACCACCCACTTGTTTATTTCACTAGGTGTGGGCAGACAGGCAACTCCTCTGGTGAGAGAAAAAGCACACAAAACTTCACCCGGTCCCCCTGACATTGGTTGTTAGACAAAGGTGCTACAAAGCAAAGATTGAAAATTTCAACACTTCTGATGCCTGGCTGCTGAAGCCCAGTAGGGAAGCCACTTGGGTGCCAGGCAGTAGGAACTACTGGGACCTGGCTCTGAGGTGGCTGCTTCTGGAAAGATCTTGTCAGGCCTTTTGACTTCTCAGGAGAAACTGGAAATCTATGTTGTTATGTGAAATATTTTCTTTTCCTTTTTTCTTTTGTAATTTAATATTGGCAACTCATTCCTTTTTTTTTTTTTTTTACTAGTATTGGGGGAAATAAATAAATAAATGATGTGGGCATCTCCAGCTTATAACCTCTGAGAAGGATGGATGTATTTATGTGTAGAGCAGTCATGGGATCTATGATGCTACCACTGGGCCACCAAGGGGAACAAATAGCATGTGGGCTTTGGAGACTCATATGTTGGGCAGACCCATTCCCTTCCCATGCAGGAAGCTGTTAAGGTGGAGGGGGAGAGTTGGGAGGACAGGGTGTGTTTGGTGGAGGTTTCATAGCAATATTGAATTTTTCTGGAGGGAATGGGAGGAAAATGCAAAGCTGCCCAATACCTGAAAATAACCAAGTCCTTGAGGTCTGTCAATAAATGAGGGGAACAAGAGGAAGAGTGTGGCAGTTAGGACTGAAGTCACAATGGGTCATCCAAGAACACAGAGCACTTGGATTTTCCTGGTGAGGAAAGCAGCAGGGCAGGGCAGGACCTTTCAGGTAGGGAGCATAGTTCAGTAGGGGCAACAGTGCAGGGTCACCTGTTCAGAGGGGTGGCTTGCACCAAAGAAGGAAACCATGTGCAAAGAAGGCTCTGAGCAGGGTAAAGAATGGCAAGGTGGAGATATGTGTGCACCTCACAGGGCAGATGCTCAAGGGTAATAACTTTCACTTCTTTTCACTCAGCCCCTGCTATTGCAGAGCCCACCAAGGGACAGGAGTTTCCAGCCTCCCAGGGAAAAGGAAGAGACCCACCAAGCCTGCACCACGGGAAGCCATTAGTGTGCCTGACAGCACATAATTAAGTGCCTAATTGTGTGGTGCCTCAGATAAATGGAGCTCTGCAGGCTGGGTGGGTCCTAGGAAAGGCTTCCATGAGAAGTCAGGGCTTTGGCAGGTCATACTGGCAGAAGATTTGGGGGCTGGAGGTGGGCAAATGTCTATTAGGAATGAAATGAATTTACGAAAACCTTAAAAAAATCTCCAGCTTTGTTTTAGCAATAACATCCAACACTATTGACTAGTTTCCTTTTAAGGCCAAAAACCTAAAAAGTGGTTAGCTTGGTTCTATTTAAAAATTACCTATTAATCATAGTGTTCCTAGGATCCCCAGTGATCCCCCCAGTGTTGGAGAGAAAAGAAAGCATCTGGAGGACTGGAGTGGGCCGGGGTCCCTCTGTGCTGGGCTCTTCCCTTATGATGAGGTCAGTATCCTCTCTTTGGTTTCTCCCCGCGTTTCTTTCAGGATTAAGTGTGCTCACCCAGAGACAAACTCTAGATGTCATTAGAGTATATTACATGTCTACAAATCTTAAAAAAAGGAATGAAGTTCATTGATCCTTTGAAGGTTATTTAACAATAAACACAAATACTTCCATAATATCTAGGCAATGATTTAAGATCCCAGATCATAGCTGGGTGTCATGGCAGGTGCCTGTGTTCCTAATAGTCCCAGCTACTTGGGAGACTGAGGGAAGAGGATCAATTGATCCCAAGAGTGTGAAGTTTCTGTGAAATATTTTCTTTTCTTTTTTTCTTTTGTAATTTAATATTGGCAACTCATTCCTTTTTTTTTTTTTTTTTTTTTTGGCCATGGCACTCTACCTAGGGTGACATAGTAAGACTCTGTCTCACAAAATAAAAAAATAAGATCCCATATCAGTAGTTGTGTCACGCATGCCACCCCAGCTTGCCTGACCACCCAGGGAGGCTGGTGGCCCCACAGATCAGAGGCAGCCTGAGACAAACAAACATTATTGAAGGCAAAATCCCTGTGCTGTGGTCCAGAGCATGGTGGAGTTGCTGAGGAAGCCACTTTGAGGTCAGCCCCAAGGAAGGGCATCCTGCAATGAAGGTTCTGGGCTGCCATGTGAGGTGGGCTGGGGGTCTAAGGGATGAGCTGGGAGGCTGTGGCCAGCACCTCTTCTCTGCAGATACTATCCTGCAATCCAGCTCCATCTAAGCTTTTGTACTCACTGAGCTGAAACCTCAGAGACAGCAGGATGTGTTGGGCCTGGTATAAAGCCACACTCTGCCCTTCTCAGGCTCTGTGGACAAACTGTACAGCCTCTCAGAGCCTTGGGGACCCTCACCTGGTGAGAGACCAACACCTTACTCTGTCATTGTCAAATGAAACAAAAGGTGTGTGGTTTATCTAAAAGTCAAGGTTACATGTAATAGGGACTTAAGAAAGGGGGTATTTTACTATTGTACTTAAGACTGTATCTAGCAAACATCTAACTCATTTTATGCACTGCATGGTGGGTTAAGCATTTTACAGTTCTTATCTGGTTGTCTCAACAACAGTATTAGTGAGCTATTACTATTATACAGTTTTACACATAAAAAAACTGAGACTTTATAGGGGTACAGGTGAATCTTTCTAAGAGTAGAATGTGAACATTTTAAAGCACTAACTGAGAAAATGACATGAAGGCTGTGTTGACCAGTTTGATGGAAGTATTTCAGATTGCATGTGAAAACCCCACACTGTACCCCAGAAGTGCACTAATGTA
>CAUYTI010150085.1:0-12588 GCA_963575145.1 Galago senegalensis | reverse complement strand
CCCCCCCCGCCCCGGCCCCAGTAAACCACTAAAAAAAAAAAAAAAAAAAAAAAAAAAAAAAAAAAAAAAAAAAGATCCTGTGTTCTTCCAAGAAAATGTGTTTGTTACAGAAAAAATAAAATAAAGTTTGGGGACCTTAATCCACCAGAAATAAAATTATTGTAATGATTTATTGCTGAATGAAATGTGTCAAGAGAAGAACTAAATGTAAATAAATGCAGGTGCCAGTACTCATAATGCTTATTAAAATCACTATGATTTAATTTATCAATAAACTAAAAAGACAACCATATTTTTTCACTGTCCTATTAAAAATTTTTAAAAAATTATAAACCCATTAGCACAATGCACACCCACCAATGCAAAGCCATCCAGATGGCAAAGTTCAGAGCCCAGATACCACAATGGTTCCAAAGGTAAAATAAAACAATAAAGTTTCATGAAACAAGATAAACAGAAATCACCTCCACTTGTCAATTCTTTCAGTAAATGTAAATGGCTTGAATTTCCCACTAAACAGACACAGACTAGATGAATGGATAAAAAAATACAAGCCATGTATCAGCTGTCTCCAGGGAACATGTGTAACTTTCAAGGACTCATTCAGACTCAAAGTAAAGGGATGGTAAACAATATTCCATGCAAATGGAAACCAAAAGAAAGCTAGTATAGCCATTCTCAGGTCAGATAACATAGATACCATTACACAATATTAAAGGGAAAAAATTAAAAAGAAGAAAAAACAATCCTAAATATCTATGCACCTCCCATAGGTGCACCCAGTTTCATAAAGCAAATATTACTTGCTGAAGACAAAATGATAAATAGCACTACTGTAATAGTTGGGGACTTCAACACCCCATTGACAGAATGGGACAGATACTCTAAGAAAAAAGTAAATGAAGAAATAACACACTGAACCAGGACTGTAGAACAAGCAGGCCTAACAGGCATTTACAGAATATTCCACCCCCAAACTACTTAATATAATTTTTCCTCATCAGCTCAGGAAACATTCTCTAAAACTGATCATATTCTAGGCCACAAAACATGTCTCAACAAATATAAGAAAATAGAAATTACACCATGTATCTTATCAGACACGGTGGAATAAAATAAGAAATCAATTTCAACAGAAACAATCTACACAAAGTCATGGAAATTAAACAACATACTGCTGAACAATTATTGGGTAAAGAAACAAATTCAGAAACCCAACTCAACTTGTTTTATGAAACAAATATCACAATGATACCAATATCAGCAAATGACATAATAAAAATAAATAAAATTAAAATTAAAAAAAAAAACTACAGACCAACATCCCTTATGAAAATAGAAGTAAAAATTCTGAATAAAATCCTAGAAAACTGAATTCAGCTGCATGTTAAAAAAAAAAAATCCACCATGACAGGGTGGGCTTCATCTCAGAGATGCAAGGATGATTCAGTGTACACATGTTAATAGGTGTGATTCACCACACAAATAGAAATAAAACCAAAGACTGTATGAGCCTCTTAATAAATATAGGAAAAGCATTTGACAAAATTCAGCACCATTTTATGATAAAACTAGGCATAAATGGAACATATGTCACAATTATAAAAGGTATACATGACAAAACCACAACGGGTATCATTCCAAATTAGGAGAAAATCAAGAGTGTCCTCACTTAAAAATAGAACCAAAGTATCCACTGTCACCGTGTCTATTCAACATTGTGCTGAGTCCTAGCAATCAAGGAAGAAAAGGAAATCAAGGCATCAAAATGAGGAAAGAAGGTCAAAACTATCACTTTTTCCCCACAATATGATCTTGTATAATCGAGGATGTTAACAAGTGGAAGAATATACCATGCTCGTGGTTGAGAAGAATTAACATTGTTAAAATGCCTATACTACCCAAAGCAATGTACAAATTTAATGCAATACCCATTAAGGAACAATCATCATACTTTAAAGAGCTTGAAAAAATAGTGCTTCATTTATATGGAATCAGAAAAAATCTCAAATAGCAAACACACTACTTAGAAATAAAAAAAGATCAGGAGATATCACATTACCAGACCTCAGGCTATACTATAAATTTATAGTGATCAAAACAGCCTAGTACAAAAATATAAAGGCACATGTTTGGAACAGAATAGAGAACTAAGAGATGGACCCAAATATTTATAGTCATTTGCTGTTTGACAAACTTATCAAAAACATTCAATGGGGAAAAGATTTTCTATTTAACAAATGGTGCTGGATGAACTGGCTGGCGGCCTGTAGAAGACTGAAATTGAACTCCCATCTCTCAACCACCAACAAAGATTGATTCTCACTGAATAAAAGATCTAAACTTAAGACATGAAACTATAAAAATATTAGAAGATATTATAGAGAAAACACTTGAACAAACTGTCCTGGGAGAATTTTTTATGAGGAAGACCCCCCCCCCAAGGCAACTGAAGCAACACCAAAATTATATTGCTGGGACCTCATCAAATTAAAAAGCTTCTGCACATCCAAGAGCATAGTAAGTAAAGCAAACAGACAGCCTTCAGAACAGGAAAAGATTTTGCAGGTTATGCTTCTGACAAAGGTCTGATAACTAGAATCCACACAGAGCTGAAACTAATCAATAAGAAAAAAACAAATAACCCCATTTCTATGTGGACAAGAAACTTGAACGGAAACTTCTCTGAAGAAGACAAGTGCTTGGCTTACAAACACATGAAAAAATGTTCACCAGCTTTAGTCATCAGAGAAATGCAAATGAAAACCACTTTGAGATATCATCTAACTTCAGTAAGATTAGCCCACATCACAAAATCCCAAAACTACAGATGTTGGCATGGATGCAGAGAGAAGGGAACACTCCTACACTGCTGGTGGGAACGCAAGCTAATATGGTCTTTTTGGAAAGAAGTATGGAGAATACTCAAGGAACTGAAAGTGGACCTACCGTTTGATCCTGCGATCCTCCTACTAGGTGGATGATCAAAAATTATTTTACATGCACTTTCTTCTAGTATTTTTATAGTTTCATGTCTCAAGTTTACATTTTTAATCCAGTGACAGTCTATCTTAGTTAATGGTGAAAGATGTGGGTCCAATTTCAGTCTTCTACAGGCCACCAGCCAGTTCATCCAGCACCATTTGTTAAATAGGGAATCTTTTCCCCACTGAATGTTTTTAATTGGCTTATTGAAGATCAAATAATGGTAAGTAGCCGGGTTCATCTCTTGGTTCTCTATTCTGTTCCATACATCTACCTCTCAGTTTTTGTGCCAGTACCATGCAGTTTTGATCACTATCAATTTATAGTATAATCTGAGGTCTGGTATAAATAAATTTTCTTCAGAAACTTTTCTTTTGCATATATAATCTGGCTAATTATTTGGTGTAGAGTCCTAGCTTTCAAGGTATTTCAGCTTTTGCCATGCTCTCCTTCATAAGCATAAGGATTACTTTATAGCTTTTGGTTGAAAGTGAGAGACTTGAGAGTCTTCATTTCATTTGAATACTTACAGCCAATTGTAGGTTGATTACTTAGCCTAATTTCAATATCATTGTGTCTCAAGGGTACAAGAACACAAAGTGAGCAAAAAAAGAAAAAAGAAAAGAAAAAAGAAAAAATTCATTTTACAACAAAGACATTTGCACTGGAATGTTTATTGCAGACCAATTTATAATTGGGAAGCAACCCAAGTACCCATTGACCCATGAATGGATTAACAAATTGTGGTATACGTACACCATGGAATATTATGCAGCCATAAAAAGGTAGAGATTTTACATTTTATGTTTACCTGGATGAAACTGGAACATATTCTTCTTAGTAAAGTATCTTAAGAATGGAAAAAAAAAGTATCCAATGTATTCAACACTACTATGAAATCAGTATATAATCACCAACACATTCATACGAACAGTAAAACACACCCATAGTGCAGAAAGAAGGAAGGAAGAGAAAAGAGAGGGGAGAGGTAGGGGAAAGCCGGGAGGAGGGAGGGTATTTGAGGGGATCGAACCTAATGTTCATAATGCAATGATATATTTCTAAACTATTAAGAATAAAGTATGACTGTTTTTGCCACAACAAATAAGTGAGGAAGGACACGGTTATGTTAATCAGTTAGATGTAAGCATTCCACATTGTATATCAAATCAGCACACTGTACCCCAAAAATGCAGTAATGTACACAGTTATGATTTAACAAAGAATTTAAAAAGAAAAGAAATCCCAAAGGTTCAACTAACAGGCTCCTGGAATTGATAAATAAATTTTGCAAAGCTTCAGGTTACAAAATCAATGCAAGCAAATTAGTAGCTTTCCTATACACCAACAACAGTCAAGCTGAGAGTCAAATTGGAGACTGTACCTTTCACAATAGAACAATAAAAATAAAATCTTAGGAATTTATTTAACCAAAGAGGCAGAAGACCTCTACAGGAAGAACTATAGAACACTGCAGAAGGAAATCACAGTGGATATAAACAAACTGAAAAACATACCATGCTCATACATCTATAGAATCAACATTCTAAGTGTCTACAGCAGTGGTTCTCAACCTTCCTAATGCCTCCTAATGCTGTGACCCTTTAATACAGTTCCTCATGTCCTGGTGACCCCTACTATAAAATTATTTTCATTGCTACTTCCTAACTATAATTTTGCTACTGTTATGAATTATAATATAAATCTCTGATATGCAGTGTGTATTGTCATTGTTACAAAGGGGTCATGACCCACAGGTTGAGAATCGTTGGTCTATACTACCCAAAGTGATTTACAGATTCAATGCAATCCCCATTAAATTACCAATACCTCTGTTTGCAGATCTAGAAAAAATAATTCTACTCTTTGTACAGAGCCAGAAAAGACTCAGAATCGCCACAGCAATCATACACAAAAAGAACAAATTGGGAGGCATCACTCTGCCAGACTTCAAGCTATACCACAAGGCTATCATGACCAAAACAGCATAGTCCTGGCATAAGAACAGAGACACAGACAAACGGATTAGAAGAGAAAACCCAGATATAAAACCATCCTCAGATAGCCACCTAATCATTAACAAAGCAAACAATAACATACACTGGGGGAAAAAATTCCTATTTCATAAATATTGCTGGAAAAATTAGATAGCCACATGTTAAAGACTGCAACAGGATCCACACCTCTCACCATTCACAAAAATTAATTCACCATGGATAACAGACTTAAACCAAAGATATGAAATTATAAGAATTCTAGAAGAAAATGATGGAAAAACACATAGATCTATATCAGCCTAACTAAACAACTTATAAAGACCCCAAAAGCTATCATACTAATAACAAAATAAATGGGCCACGGTCAAAATAAAAAGCTTCTGCACAGCTAAGGAAACAATCAATAGGGCAGAAAAACAGCCTATAGAATTGGAAAAAAGCATTTGCATGCTTTATATCTGTTAAAGACTGATAACCAGAATCTACAAAGTACCCAAGCAGATCAGCAAGAAAAAATAAAATAAAATAACCCCATTTAAAGATGGGCAAAAGATATGAACAGAAACTTTTCAAAAGAAGATGGCCAATAAGCCTATGAAAAAATGCTCAACATCCATACTCATCAGGTTAGTGTAACATAAAACCACAATGAGATATCACCTAACTCCAGAGAGAATGACTTTCACCTGAAAGTCCCAAATCGACAGATGCTGGCAGGGAGGAGAAGAGATAGGAACACTGTTTCAGGGAATGCAAATACACAACCTCTACAGAAAGAAGCATGGAGAGACTTCAAAGAACTACAAACAAACCTAACATTTGAGCCAGAAATTTTACTACTAGGAATTTACTCAGATGGGAAAAAAAGGCATTTTACAATAAAAGACACCTGGACTTCAATGTTTATAGCAGCACCATTCACAATCACAAAGATGTGGAAACAATCCAAGTGTCCATCAATATATGAATTAATAAAACATGGTAATGTACACCATGGAGCACTACTCAGACATAAAAGAATAGTAAATTAACACCATCTGTAAAAAGCTGGATGTTACTGAAGACTTACTTCTAAGTGACGCAGCACAAGAATGGAAAAACTAACAGCACACATACTCGCTACTAAATTGGAACTAACTGATCAACACTCACATTCACATAGGTAAATAACACTCATCAGAAATTAAGCATGTGGATGGGGGGCAGAAGAAATGAGTAAATTCACACTGAAGGGTACAATGCACACTGTCTGGGCGATGGTCGGTCACACTGAAGGGTACAATGCACACTGTCTGGGCGACGGTCGGTCACACTGAAGGGTACAATGCACACTGTCTGGGCGACGGTCAGTCACACTGAAGGGTACAATGCACACTGTCTGGGTGATGGTCACACTTACAACTCTGACTTAAACTATGCTAAAGCAATGAATGTAACCAAAATGTTTGTGCCCTATAATATTATGAAATAAAAATAAAATTAGTTGAAAAATCAATTTTAAAATGTAAATATATGCCAGGAGCAGTTGCTCATGGGTGTAATCCAACACTTGGGGAGTTGATGCAGGAGTTCCAGACCAGCATGGGCATCACAGTGAGACCCCAGCTCTGCATATTAAAAAAAAAAAAAAAGCCAGGTTTGGCTGCATGCACCTGTAGTCACAGCTGCTGGACAGGCAAAGGCAGGGGGATCACTTGAGCCCAGGAGTTAGAGGTTACAGAAAACCATGCTCACTGTACTCCAGCCTGGGCAACAAAGTGACACACTGTCTCAAAAAAGAAAAATTAAAATGTAAATGTAAATACAAAAATCCACCCAGAGCAATAAGCAGTCGAGCCACTGAAATCCTACTCTCTTCAGCTAACACCCAAATAAGCTCTGTACAATTTTCTCTATGCCAGGCCAGGCAGTGGCTCTTGGTATGTGAACTCCAAGATTAACAGTATCATTATCTCTTGGAATCTTATTGGAAATGCAATTCTTTCACCCCATCCTCAAGCCAGGAAGTTCAGAAACACTGGTCGTACAATTCAAAAATTGTAAGGTCTCAATATGATTCTGATGCAAGTTAAAGTTTGAGAATCACCATTGGCCAAGAAGGAACAGAAGAAACGTGTGTGTGTGTGTGTGTGTGTGTGTGTGTGTGCACGCACACATGCATTTGTTGAAGTAATCATATAAAGATCAACAACAGGTAGATTTTTTAGTTTGTAAGATTTGTTAAGATTACAAATGCTTCCAAATTTCTTGTTAAAACCTTTTTTATAGATTATGTACAAAAATGACCAAAATAAAAATGAGAAAATGAAATTTAGGTGCTGAGGAACCAAAACATTGCAATACTGCAGTTTGACCTCATTCCTAAATGTTGCCAACTCTTTCATGAAGGGCTTCACTTTTTAATTTATTTTCTAATTATACAACTAAGTTGTGACCAGTATGAGTAAAATGCAAAGGACCAAAAAAAAAAAAGAAGAACATAAAGTTGCTAAAGATATAATCCACAAAAATACCTTCTAGAATACTTTGGCATGAGAACATTTAGTCTTTTATACTACTCCGTACTGAAATGCCCATGAGTTCTGATACAGAAAGTTTTAATACATACATAATAATACATACATAATGTCTTCAAATCTACTCATCTGTTCTCATGGGCATCTTCTACTGGTTCTGAGATAAGCTGATGCTTCTGTTACTAGGTCCAAAATTCAAATACTCATATTCTACTAATCCATTTATGGTATCATATTTTATATTTAACATTGTTAATAAACTGAAGCTTGTTTTAGTGTTGTTTTTGATAATTATCGTAAACTGATCTTCTCATAAATGACCAATTATCTCAGCACAATTTTATTAAGAATTCACTGTCCTTCAGGGATGTTAGATAAACAGAATACAAGCACCTTGCAGGCCTTTCATCTTTTCTTCAGTACTCTTAGTATCTACGGATTCTGTAGGATCAGGCATGATAAAGGAAGAAGGTCTGGAATAGGGCATTAGGAAAATCATGAAACAGTCGGGTGTTATAGTGAGGCATGCTCTCCTGGCTTGGGCACCCGCTCCTCGTGGCCACAGGAAGCAGGCCCCGCTCATGCCCAGTAGGCTCACAGTACCAAAGCAGCTACTCCAGCAGCAACTGCCCAACCTCACTGTGGCCGCAGCAGGTCACAGTATGTCCTGCCCTCCCCACACCCGGGGCTGCCATGCCTGAGAGGGGAGACATGCTGTCTTGGCTCCGAGCCTCTCTCTTTCTGCCTAGGAGGTAGACTTGCCCTTATGACCCCAGCCTCTCCCCTTAACAGGTACGGTGAGACTAATAGGACTGAAGACAAAGGGGCGAGTCTAGGAGAGGGGTCTATCCCCAGTTGGAACAGTGATGAGCTCCTGATGACCTTAAACACTGACCTGTACAAATCATATATTTAAAGTTGCAAATTCTGATAACCATGAATTCATGGGGAAGACTCATATATATTAAGAAGTTTTGTTATGTAACCCCAAACTGTCAGTTATCCCCAAAACAGGAGACAACAGCTAATCCTGGTGGAGGGGGCAAATTAGATGGCTTAATTAGCCTCTAACAGACAGTGGGGCGGTGCATGCTCAGACTGCACTCGTGGAGAGGACACTCTCACTGTGGAGACACATAGCTTGTATGCTTCTGTTCAATGTCTTTGTTTGCAATCACTCCGTCACCATTAGGCACCCATGCTCATTCTTGGCCCTGGGAGCCAAGACCCAGGGACAGCCAACCCCAGCTGAGGAGCCGTAGCCTTGGAATGCCTCTAGTATTACCACTAATTATTCCTTCATTATTTACTCTTAGCCACTAATGAAGAGCAAGAGTCTTCTTTATACTCTTATTACATGTTTATAAAGAGCAAAATTTACTGAAGATTTGTGTTTGAAATAGACACAGAGACTTTTAGAGGTGAGTGAGAAGTGACAGCTGATCCAGGATTTCAGTCATCTCTTCTTCCTGCCTTGATACTTAGAAACATGTCATTAGTCTGAAAAAGAGGACTGCCTATAGGACCCTACCTGAGATTATGTTAGGTATATGGTTAGGACCTCTGGTCTCCTAAAGGCGAAGACAGATACCCTTTGCCTCAAGGAACTGCCCCACCTGGAAAGAGGAATAAGGGCTGGCACCTCGTGTTGGTGCTGCCCCACCCATGATCCTGCCCCAGGCAACTGTTATACCTGGAAGAGGTAGAAGGTCCCTTCAAGTGGGGCCAGGCAGCCCAGACACAAAAGACTCTAGAAAGTGACCTATAAAAACCTGAGGCTGATTATCAGTTCAACAGCTGTCCATCCAAGTGGGTGGGTGGTAACATCTGAGCCAAGGGGAGGCTTGATCCAGACACTATAAAACAAGACCCACACCATACCCAGAGCCTCTTTTTACAACAGGGAGCCCATTCACCATTTGTGGGGAACTTGGGGATGTATCTTGCTTTTTGTTCTGTAAACCTGTCTTGCCCTCTCCTCAATAAACCTTGTTTCCTGCTTACCTCGGTTTGAGTGTGTGGTATCATCCTTTGGCCAAGAGTACACCAAGAACCCAGAACAGGCAACTACCTACCAGATGATTACTCTGTTTATTCTCCCACCCACCACAAGAATCTAGGGAGAAACAGTCTTAGGTATTCACTAAATAAAACTCTAAAAACGCTCATGGCAAGAGGAAAAGGGAAGTAAGTGCTTATTCCTTGCTGCTTCATAGCTGATAAGAATTATGGTAAGAAAAATTCAATTTGCTTTGGGGAAGATATCCTTGAAAATGCTATTGTTTCATCAAAAAAGAAAAGAATAAATACACAAGTGGACAGAAGGAGACATGCAGTGGGTGGGGAGTTATAATCCAAGGTATTCTATCTTTCAAACATTTATAAGAGTCATTTGAAGAGAGAAAAAATAATCAAAGTAGGACATTTTGACACACTGGATGAACTGAAGTCTCTCTGACCCTTTTCACTGCCATTAGCTCTCCTCAAATCACTGAAGTTTCCTGGTCTGCCGGATCGGACCAGCCTAGAAAAACAACTGTTCTTTCAATACCTGAACAGCTATTTAAGAAGATAATGCCCTGCCTTTCATCCAAATTCCAAAGAAAACTATTTACCAGTTAATTGTTGTTCCCATCCCATTCATCCTTCCTACTAATCCTTTATTGCCCAGGAACAGAATTCCCTATGCAGAAAGGCATGTCAGCTTTAGAACCCCCTTGGGGAGCTGAATCTTTACTCAGTTCCCTTGTATACACATTTAAGTAAATTTATATCTTTTCCTCCTATTAATCTTTATCTGCCTTGTACCAGTGATTTTGCAACAAACTTGAGCAAAAATAGAACCTTGCTCAATACACATGAGGTCTGACAATTAAGTTTGTGAACTCATCCTAGAAAAGGTGCCACAGACCTTGTTGCTGAATATCACTATATTGACCTTCAAAGTACACCCCTGGGAAGCCATCCATGCACTGACACCCATGCCTATTCCACCCTTCAAAGAAATTTGGGAACTCTTTTTCTAGAGTGGCCATCAGAGCTATCATTGTACTACCCTTAATGTCCTGAATATCATCAAAATGTCTTCCTTTCAATATTTCCTTTATCTTCATGTAAAGAAATAAGTCACTGGAGGCTAAATCAGGTGAGTAGGGAGGGTGTTACAATATAGTTATTTGTTTTCTGACTTAATAACTCCCTCACAGACAGTGCTGCATGAGCCGGTATATTGTTGCCATGCAAGAGCCATGAGTTTTCATCAAGATTTTCAGTTAGTATTTGCCTGTTTCTCTATTGATATTTATTTTGTTATGTTTCCCAACATTAGCTGACAATTTTGACACACAGGTCAACAAAGGATAGGAAGGTCAACACTTTCCATCCCTTCAGAAAAACATTTCATCTATCTGTACACTGCTGTTTTCTTCATAGTATTATCCTCATAAATTTGGACTACCATGTCCCTGATTTCACTTCTACTCTTGTCTAGTTTAACATGAATTATGTTTGTTTGTTTACTGCTCTAATTCAGGCTGTGACAGTCTCATGACAGCCACAAAAACACGTGATACCAATAATGAACCCCACTCAGCCAGACACTCCATACGTGAACACAAACAGCTGTGAGACAGTGATACAGAGTTAGGAGAACTTAACCGAGTTAATAATGAACACCACTCAGCCAGACACTCCATACGTGAACACAAAGAGCTGTGAGACAGAGTTAGGAGAACTTAACCAAGTTAATAATGAACACCACTCAGCCAGACACTCCATATGTGAACACAAAGAGCTGTGAGACAGTGAGACTGAGTTAGGAGAACTTAACCGAGTTAATAATGAACCCCACTCAGCCAGACACTCCATACTTCAACACAAAGAGCTATGAGACAGTGAGACAGAGTTAGAACTTAACCGAGTTAGTAATGAACCCCACTCAGCCAGACACTCCATACGTGAACACAAAGAGCTATGAGACAGTGAGACAGAGTTAGGAGAACTTAACCAAGTTAGTAATGAACACCACTCAGCCAGACACTCCATACGTGAACACAAAGAGCTGTGAGACGTGAGACTGAGTTAGGAGAACTTAACCGAGTTAGTAATGAACCCCACTCAGCCAGACACTCCATACGTGAACACAAAGAGCTGTGAGACTGAGTTAGGAGAACTTAACAAAGTTAATAATGAACCCCACTCAGCCAGACACTCCATACTTCAACACAAAGAGCTGTGAGACAGTGAGGCAGAGTTAGGAGAACATAATTGAGTTTTCTGCACAGTGCAGCCAATGTAAGCACACTATGGCACATTTGTAGACTTAACTGTCAGATTTTAATATGGAATGGAGACATTTGAACTAACAGAGCTAACACATTGGATAATTGTTAATAGACAATTTCTTAATATATTCCTAATATTTAAAAATGCTTTAATTTCTCTTTAAAAGTGAAAACGGAGAATGTGGCCAAGAGAATTTCCAAAATTATTATCATCCAATTCATGTTTTCTTTTTTCTTTTTTAGATCACACTGTTTGCATCTGTAAGGTTAAGTCTGCACTGCAGTTGAGTCCTTCATCCAGGAAGTGTGCTACATACGCTACACTATACCCATTCAAATTAAGGTTTTATTAATGCTACCCCAGCAATGGGTTATATTTTTGCAACATTCTATCTGGTAAACTTTCAGTGTTCTTCCCAATTCCATTTTACAAAATCATTTCAACTCAATATTTAAAAGCAATTTAAATTAAATCTCTCTTCATAACAGCTTATAACCTTAATGTATGAGATAATCACCTAAAGTTTCTTGCAGTTAATTCCTTTACCACCTTAGGGAATTCATCATTTACTAAAGACTAGTGTCTTTAGTAACCCAACTCTATGCTAATGTTTTCTGGGGTAAGTTTTATCATTCCTACCTAGACATGCAAGAAATGGGCAGCACCGAGGGCGGAGCCAAGATGGCGAACTGCAGCCAGCTTTTTACAGAAGCTCCCGTCCAGAAGGAGGCTGAAAGGACAGAAGCTTAGCAAATTAGCTGATGGTTTGGAGCAGAGACAAGAGAGAAGATTGAAGAGCGTACTTC
>CAUYTI010150084.1:0-11390 GCA_963575145.1 Galago senegalensis | reverse complement strand
TGGGCCTGGCCCTGGAAGGTTCCTGTTGCTCCCCTGACCCCAGCTGGAATCTGTGATGAAGTTGCCATATTCAGAGCACCTTGGCCAGCCCTGCATGAGCCAGAAGAGGCCTCTGATTTCTGAACTGCTGGACTGAGGGTTTAGCAGCTGGGTTTCCAATGGATCTCAGGGGGAAGGGAAGAAGTTGAGTTTCCAGTTGAACCAGGTCTGTGCCGGGACCTGCAGGAGGTTACTGACTTGACCTCTGACCCTGAGGAGGGAAAGATAATGAGGTTGAGAAAAATCCTTCTTGGTGGGTTTGTCCTGAGGCCCTTGAAGAGGTAAAGGTTACTTCTGATGCAGTGACACAGAGGCTACAAACGCCCAGAGGATCTGGATTCTCCTCCTACCTCCTTAATTTCTGGGAGGATTGACGTCTGTGTGATTCCTGAAAACTCCAGAAATCAGAGCTGCCTCGCCTGCAGGCACCACTGCTCCCCACAGCGGGACTGTTGGTTCCCTGTGGGCTCTGAGAACTAGGGAGGAGGCACCCCCCTTGCTGTAGGATGGGCAGCAGACAGCCTTGGTTTGAATCTGTGGGGCTGAGGGACCTGGGCCTTAGATTTCTGTCCTGTGAAGGAGGAGGGAGGAGACTTTCCTTGGAGGATCGGTGTGGGATTACACGGGACAGGTGTGTGGAGGGAGCACACAGCACGTGGCGCATGGTGGGCAGGTCATGGGGCCCAGACACAGACGGGTCTGAGTGAGAGAGCCTGAGGGCTGTTATCTGTGTGACCTGAATCCGTGTCTCAGTCTCCTCTGTGAGGTGGGACTAAAGTTGTTGTCAGGTTTAAAGGGACTGTGACGGTCAAGCACTTAGCACCGTGCTGGGCACATAATCAGTCCTCACTGGATGCTTCTGCTGAGCCCCTCCTCCTGAGAGCCCAGTGTTGCCTGGCAGGGCCTGTGGGTCTGACCCAGAGCCAGTATGGTCAAGGGTGAGGAGTCTAGATTCCTGCCCACGGCCTGTGGATGAAGCTGGGGCGATAAAGCAACTCCTGGAACTGGTACTGTGTGGAGCTGGTGAAAACACCGGAGCTGAGTCATGACCCAGCAACATCATCAGCTTCAGGGTCTCAGGGACGTCACTTCCCTGCTCTGAGCCTCGGTTTCCTCATCTGTGAAATGTGGAGGATGATGAAGGTAGAAAACATTGCTGACTATGATCTGTCAGGCACGCTGTAAGTGCTTTATGTATACTGATACCAAATCATTTAACCCTTGCCACAATCCCCTATTAGTGTTGTTTTTATCTCCCATTTTACAGCTGAGGAAATTGAGCCTCAAAGAAGGAAATAATTTCTAAAGTTCATCCATCTCAGAAGTGGCAGAGACAGAGTTTGAACCTAGCGAGTCTGGCTCCAGAGGTCATATACCTGCCTGCCTCTTTGGGTCCCTCTGAGGATCCCCTAGGACGAAGGGCCAGAGGGCTCTGCAAATGTCCAAGCTCAGTGGAAATGTCCGATGCGGTTCCCTTCTGCAGGGGAGAGATTTGGAACCTAACAGTGATGTCTGTCCTTCCGTCCTTCCGTAAACTGTTAAGTGCTACAATAACAGTAGCTGCATTTCCTGAGCGTGTCCTGAGTGCCAGACACTCTCTGCACCACTCTCTCTGCAGCATTGCATTGAGCTGAGGTTCTAGGAGATGGGATGCTTTACAGATGGGGAAACTGAGGCTCAGACTGGTAAACAAGCTTAATGAGGGTCACAGATAAGCAGAACCCACGTCTCTGACTGCAGAGTCTAGGCTGTGACTGCACCAATGTGCTCCCCCTACCGTTATTAAATATTAGCACAATGACAAGCTGCCCTGAATGTCTGGGTCAGGGGAGCTAGATAGGCTAAGGGCAGAGCCACGTGTGGGGGTGGTTGGATGGTCTGATGAACTCATGGGCGGTGTGCACTCACTCTGCGTGGGGCTAAAAAGACTACCTTTGGTATAGGGGGCTGACAACCTCAGGTCCTTAGATGGTGTTGGGGATGCTGAGATCTGTGTCCTTGAACAGAGGCCAAGCTGGGGTCAGACCCCTGTTCCGGTACAGGGTTCTCTCCTGGGGACATTGATGACACCCTGTGGAGCTGCTTACATGGCCAGAAAAGACCCAGGTTCTTTTACATGGCCAGAAAAGCCCGCAGGTTCTGATGCTCCCCAGGTAGCCCTGATCATCACTTTAGCTCAGTTCTGTCTATTTTGTTAGGAAGTTGCATCCTTCCTTGAATCTTGTTGTCACTGTTTTATCAACTTGCTGTCTTTGAGCCTGTCATTGCATGATGTTATGATTTAAATATTTGTGTCTGCCCCTCCCCCTAATGTGTATGTTGAAGCTCTAACTGCTCACGTGATGATATTTGTGGGTGTGGCCTTTGGAAGGTAATTCCGGGTAGAGAAAGTCAGAAGGGCGAAGCCCTCATCATGGGGTTAGTGTTCCAATGAAGATGGATGTATCTTTACATCTCTGCCATGGGAGGACTCAGGGAGAAGACGGTCATCTGTTACCTAAGAGGAAAGCCCTCACCAGGACCGGACCATCCTGGCACCCTGATCTTGAACTCCCAGCCTCTTGAACTGTGAGAAAATAAGTGTCTGTTGTTTAAGCCACCTAGTCTGTGGTATTTTGTCACAGCAGACTGAGTAGATGAGGACAGATTTTGGTAGAGGGACGTGGGATGCTGCAGTAACAAACACTTAAAAATGTGGACATGGCTTTGGAACTGGGTCACGGGTGGAGGCAGGAAGGATTTTGAGGTGCATGCTGGAAAAATGGGTGTTAAAGGCAATTCTGGCGAGGTCTCTGGTGGAAATGTAGAAAACGTTATTGGAAACTGGAGGGGAAGTGATCTTTGTTATAAAACGACAGAACTCAGCAGCGTTGTGCCCTAGTGTGTTGAGGAAGGTAGAACTTGCGAAAGATGAACCTGGATATTTAGCTGCGGGGATTTCTGAGCAAGGCGTGGAAGGAGCAGCTTGCTTTCTCCCTCCTGCTTGTAGTCAAATGGGAAAGGGGAGAGAGAAATTGAAGAAGTTAATGGTTAAGCAAAAAGGAACCCAAACCCGAAGATATGAAAAAAATCTCAGCCTGCCTCTATTGCAAAAAATAGGAGAACTAGGGTGGTGCCTGTGGCTCAAGGAGTAGGGCTCCGGCCCCGTATGCTGGAGGTGGTGGGTTCCAACCCAGCCCCAGCCAAAAACTGCAACCTCTGCCCCCAAAACCAAAAAACCAAAAAACAGGAGAGCTAGTTCTGGAAAGAACACTCAGGGTGAGGCTGAACAATCACTGGTAAAGGGGTCATGGGTGTAAGTCATGGACTTCACTGGCCATCTCAACCCAGGCCTGGGATAGAGATGAGATTACACCAGCCAGGAGGGGATCATACAGGTATTTGGCTGCAAACATGTTCATTTTTCAAGAACAGGGAAGAAGGACCCTAAATGCGATTTGTCAGGTGTGGGGACTAAATGTCAGATCTCCACGTGCCTGGTTCTTGGTTCCTAGTACTGAAGAATGGTCACCACTACCCTGTCTAGGGAGCAAATAAGCAGAGAGAGTGGGTGCAAGCAGGCAAAATGTCGAAGCTTAGTAAAGCCTAGTACATCCCAGAGAAGGAAGGAAAGGGTCAGCCCCGGTGAGGGGAGGAGACCCTGAGTGTAACAAGATGTCTCCCCTTTGGACTGATTCCCTAATTCTAGGTTAAGTGGGAGGTGGCTACACAAACCGTTAATAACACAATCTAGGACATAAATCAGAAAAAAATTCTTTGACATTAAAATGCAAACACTGGGGTCTTGGTTACTTGACATTGACTCACTACACACAGCAGTGGCTGTGTGAAAGGAGAGTTCTCTTGTTAGGCCGCCTGACGTGTTACCATGCACGTCACTCTGTACAAAGCACGTCTCTTTACTCACCATATTAACTTTCAAGTAAAGTGTCTATGACCCCAAAGTTAATACCTTAAACAATAACTATCATTTCCAGGCTAAAATAAAACAGAGGTCCATAGACATGGACCCATAAATACTAAGAAGGAAAAATATCACCAGCCATTATTAACCCAAATGGCCGTTTCATGCAAGGTGGTGCTGGTCAGGCCCTAACAAGTCCAGATGAGCCTATGTGCTGAGATTGCTGATCTAGAGATTGTTTATTCAATTCCAAGGCCAACTGTCACAGATAAGCTGGGAAACTAGACTCCAGAGTATCAACGAAAAACCCAGGACACTCACCAGGCATCCTCAAACTATGGCCTGCGGGCCACATGCAGCCCACCTAGGACATTTATCCGGCCTGCTGGGTGTTTTTGCCACCACTGCCTGTCCTGCTTAGCAGCTCACTCGTCCTGGGGCTCTCAGTCTGGCCCTCCAATGGTCCAAGGGACAGTGAACTGGCCCCCTGTTTAAAAAGTTTGAGGACCCCTGCTCTATGAATTACACTCATGAAGTATTGACTAACTATAAATTTAGTCTAAAATAAAAATGCTTGAAAAATATAACCACTTTAAGTTATCAAATGTTATACAACCTTATAACCTATGGAGGAAAATCTATTTCACATATACTATGATAAATAATAACATTGCTAATATTTACTTTTACTGTAAAAATAAAAAATAACAAAGGAAAACAAGAGGGTAGAATGGTTCTTTGGCAAGATACGCCCACGACTCTCTAAAATTCCTGAGTTCTCTATAAATAAAAAGAAAACCATTGATCTCTCATCTGCTTCTACATTAACTGGCTTGAGTGACAGAGTCCTTAGTCTGACAGCAAAGGGAAAGTGCTAGAAGGGAGGGAGAGGTGCTAAAATCCACTTAGGACAACCTGTCTCTGTTATACCTGAAGCCAGCGGGATAGAGAAATGCCAGCACACCGAGTCCAAATTAAGCGAGGGTCCTTTATTGATCGGCTGGGTGAGAGCAGGCTCACGCCTCAGAGTCTCTCGACCCCTAGAAGCAGGGGCGGAAACCTTTTATAAGGGGCCTCTGGTAGGGGAGGAGGAGTCCTTAACGCAAACTGAATTTCAGAAGAGCCAACACCTGGTAAGGGGAGTGCGTGCAAGGGGGAGCTGGGGTTTTGCAGTTATTACTGAACTCTTTCAGCTGAACTTCCTGTCTTTTTTTTTTTTTTTTTTTGAGACGGAGCCTCAAGCTATCCCCCTGGGTAGAGTGCCATGGCATCACGCTCACAGCGACCTCCAAGTCCTGGGCTCAAGTGAGTCTCCTGCCTTAGTCTCCCAAGTAGCTGGGACTACAGGTGCTCACCACAGCGCCTGGCCATTTTTTGGTTGCAGCCGTCATTGTTGTTTGGTGGGCCCGGGCTAGGGATTCGAACCCACCACCTTAGGTGTATGTGGCTGGCACCTTAGCCGCTTGAGCCACAGGTGCCGAGCCTGAGCTTCCTGTCTTAAAGGGGCAGTGTTGAAAGCCCTTAGCAGATGGAGTTAGAGCATAACATCTCTACCTCTGACATAGGCACTGGGTCCCTTTCAGTGTGGATTCACCAGTGGGCTTTGCTGGGGGCCATAGATTCCCTGAGGATGTCTCTGGGGTCTCCCTTTGCCCTAGGTGGGGATCCGTGTGGACCCTTTCTTATCCTGTCCTCTCCCACATGAACTCAGAGGATATGTGGTTCAGGTCTCTCAACTCAGGGTGATTTTGTTCCTCAGCAGATATTTGGAAAAGACAGGAGATGTTTTTGGTTTTCGCAGCTGGAGTAGTGGTGGGTACCCGTCTAGATAGTAGGTGCTGCTAAGTGTTGCAATGCACGGGACAGTCCTCCACAAGGCAGAATTATCTAGTCCACAGCACTGCTGTTGAGAAGCCCCCAAGGACTTACAGAGAATGAGGGTGAGGGCTGAGCAGTCACCTGTCCAACTTAAGACAGCACCCTGGCAGCGGTACAGAGATGACAGCCTGGACCTCCTGACTCTGGCTGGTCCGGCTGCAGGGCCTCGTCTGTGCCAAAGCCTGGGTGCCACGTGGTTCCTTTGTCTCCAGCTTGGTTTTTGTTTCTCTCTAAATAATATCAATTTGGGGAACATTTTCATCTGTGTTTTTATTCTCCCTGTTTTTTCACTGTGCTTTCTCTCTGGGTAATCCAAGGCTTGCAGGCAGCTAAGTACGACATGCTCATTCCAATGAAATGAAATAAAATGTAATTGAACATAGTCTCTTTATGTCTGAGCAGTGGATTAATCTCCCTGAGACATCTCTGCTTCCTCCTTGCTCCCTCCACTTTCCTTCCCCAGCTGAGTGGCTCCCTGGCACCTGGTTACCTGAGATGCACACATGATCCTGACTGCACAGTCCGTGTCCTGTGACTGATAGACGATGTCCCTGGGTCTGGGGAGAGGGAGATGTGGGGAGGATTGCCAGCCCCAGGCGGGGAGGCCAGAGGGGGCTCCACCAATGATGGGGAGCCAGGGCTCTGTGAGCAGGACTGGGAGGGTATCCTGTGATGCAGGGACCCTGCTGGGCAGACACAATCCTGGTGCAGCTGTCATGAGTCCCCAGTGAGTGCCAGATCTGCAGGGACACCCTGGACATTGCTGTGAAACAGGGTCAGCTCAGGATGGGTATGACAGGTGCCAGACGGAGCCAGGCCTGGGGGAAGGAGGAGCCCTCGGGGGAAGAGGGACAAAGCAAGGCTCTTGTCAACTGTGGAAGCAGTTTTGATTCTGTCCTGAGAACACTGGGAAGCCGCTGAAGAGCCTAAGCGAGGGAGGTGCTAGCAGCTTTTCTTGCTCTCTGGCTGCGGGGAGTAGGAGGCCAGGGAAGGCAGCGGAAAGGTCTTGATGGATGTGATGGGATGAGAAGAGGCTGAGGAGCTGGAGAAAGGAGGGACCACAGTGACCCTGTTGACTCCCTTGGCATTTATTTTATTCACTGTCCCAAAATAATTGCAGAATGAAGCAGGCGCGGTGACTCTGCTGGTGAGCACGCAGGTAAGAGGTGTGCAGAGCGGTAGGGGATGAGCAGGTTGATACAGGTGGGAGGATAGAGGGTGAGCAGCTTGGTGGAAAGCGGGCAGAGTGGTAGGAAGAAGGTAGGCAGGTAGGAGGAGAGATGGTTTTGTCGGCTTTACCAGTGGTAAATTTTCCCAGTTTGCTCTGGGTCAGGCAGGGGTCTGTTCCCAGGACAGCGGTGTTGCTCAGCCCTTCTGTGGCTCTGTGGGGTGCCTTTGTGTGAGCCAGCCGCTGAGGGCTTGGGGGGATGCTTTTTCAGCTCTATAAGCGGCATGATTGAGCCAGTCACCAGGGGGGCTCCTGGAGAGGGCAGGACAGAAGGCTGGGCCTGGCATGATCTGGTCCCCAGAACTTCCCTGGTGGAAGAAGGGGGTGGTCCCTGATTTCATGATGCTCATGTTGCCATGGTTACCTTGTCCCTGTAGTGATCTGGTCCCCAGATTGGAGATTGACACACAAAAGTCACCCAGGAACCCTCAAAGTGGTGCCATGAAGGGAATTTGTAATTTAGTCAGACAGAATGGGCTCAGCTGCTTACTCCGTGTGACTTTGGATTAACACTTAACTCCTGGAGCCTCAGTTCTCACATCTGGGAAATGGGCACCATCACCCCACTTCCCAGAGCTGCCCTGATCAACCACTTGGCACACTGTGGGTACTTGGCTACTGCTGAGTCCTTGCTCCCAAGGTGCTCTGATGAGAACTCTCCTGTACTAGAACTGTCTGTCACGTGTCCCTGTGAGGGTTAGTGATGAAGCTGTTCTCCCCAGGATACAGTGCTGTGGCTCAAGAGCTGTTCAGGTTTCCAGAGGCCCCTGGGGCACACAACCACCCCTGGGGCCTCACTCCAAAGCCTGTGCGCAGGTGCCTGTGGGACTGGGGGGGCAGGTGTCCAGGAGCGAGGTATAGTCAGAGGTGGGCTGGGATAGGGGTAGCGGGGGTGGGAGAGCAGGGGAGAGGCCACTGGTAAAAGTCAAAGTAACTGACACATTTCTACTCTCAGATGCAGAACTTGAGCACAGAGGGGTTAAGGCCCTTGTCCAAAGTCACACGCCCTGGGGTTTGGGGCTAGGAGTTCTGACTCCACAGTTGGGCTTCCAACCATGACCTTGAGGAGAGAGACGTGGACAAAGAGCTGGGGGAGCCCATGGCTGGCCTGGCCCAGTCTACTGTCTGTCTGGTCCTCATGCCCCAGGTGTAAGGGGACAGGCCAGAGGACAGGCCTGGGGCCAGCTGTCGTGGCTTCTGGGTAATTGACAGGTGTGTCTGAGGGGAAGGAGATTCAAGTGCACAGTTCAAGTCAGCGGGAAGCACTGAAATTGATTTTGGCACAGCTGATACACATTGCTGTGTACAACAGCCATTTGATGGGGGCACCAGTGGGAAGACCAGGAGGGGCTCTGGCCCCACTGGAAGCCTCTGCGGGCCAGGAGGCATCTGCCACGAGATTTACCATGGCAGGGTTGGGGCTGAGCCTGGGCAGCCGGGACAGGGAATGTCCAACTCTGGAGTCACCCTCCTGCCATTGCAGAGTTTGCCAGGCCCTGAACAGCCCCAACTTGGAAAGAAAGATAATGCCCCATCCAAGAGGGATGCCTGGGAAAGGCACAGGGGAAAAGGACGGGTTTCTGTGATCCATCAGTCTGGGTCTGTGCCCTTGATTTAATTTTTTTTTTTTTTTTGTTGTTGTTGCAGTTTTTGGCTGGGGCTGGGTTTGAACCCACCACCTCCAGTATATGGGGCTAGGTGCCCTACTCCTTTGAGCCACAGGCGTCGCCCTCGATCTAATTCTTTATAGCCGTGAGACTTTTCGCTGTATTTTCTGTGCTGGGGCCGACAGCAGTGCCTACAGCAGAGCAGCGGAATAAATGAAATAACTGACGGGTAGATGAATAGAAAGGTCTAGAACAGGGCCTGGCAGGAGCTGGAGTAAGGGAAGGAGGGTGGGCAGGGAGAGGAGGGAGCCAGTAAGGGACAGGAAGGGGACTGGTTTGGCAGGCACCCTTCCCCATCAGGAAGGTGCCTTCTGCGTGTAAGCTCTTACCCCAGGCAGCTCTGACAGAGGCCAGTATTGACTGACCTATTTTCCAGGTAAGGAAACAAGCTTGGCCAGTTTAAGCCCAAAGATAGAAAGACACAGAGCTAGTCACCGACTGCACCCAGGATTTGAACCAGATCCACCCAATGCCAAAGTCCTCTCCTTCCAATGGGCTACCATGGTCAGCCCGGTGGTCCCGGCTTCCTCCTGTACCCCCCTGGGCCCTCCTCAGCCTCCCTGAGGTTGGTTTATCTGGATAAATCATTACACACAGTGATCGTTCGTGTGGCAGTTAATTAGTTCTAATGAGGATCAGAAACTGATTAGGAGCAGAGTTTGTTAGGCTTGGGTTGAGTTTCCTGCTCTTGGCTTTCCCCTGGGGACAGTGCCTGCAGCAGAATAAGGAGCCAGGACCATTAGCAGCTGCACTGGTGACCAGGAAATATACCCGTGCTGCCCTCCTATGATCCACTGCTCCCCAAAGCCTGAGGTTCTGTTCTGCTGAGCCCCCACGGCCCTCACAACCGGCTAACCACCCTTTACTGACCCCTGTCCCCTCTCCCCTCCCAATAGCCTCTGCACGATCTGGGCTTGGTCCTGTTCTCTTGGATGTCATGTCTCATGCTATGATTTCATGTCCTCTCCAAAACTCACGTTGAAGTTGAATGGCTAAGGCAATGGTATTGGGAGGTGGGCCTCTTAGCTGTGATGAGGTCATCAGGGCTCTGCCCTTGACAACAAGTCAGTACTGCCGTCTCAGGGCTGGGTGAGTTATTGCGGGCGTGGGTTCTTGGGAACAGGATAAATTCAGCCCCATTTCTGTCTCATGTACATTTCCTTGTTTTGTGATACTTTCCACCATGGGATGACCCTTGCCAGATGCTCACACTATGTTCCTAAGTGTCCCAGCAGCTTCCAGAACCATGGGCCAAAGAACTCCTTTTTTAAAAAAATAAATCACCCAATGTGGTATTCTGTCATAGCAGCAGAAAATGAGCTCAGTCATGCAGGCAGCCCCCTGGAGATTCCCCAACTCACATGCCTGTCTTTTTGGAGCTTTGGCATCAGATGGAACCAAGTGCTTTGACTGGGCCCCCCTCTCCCTGGTGTGTGGCTACTAGTGAGTTGCCTAACCGCCCAGTCTCAGTTTCCCCACCTGCAAATTGGGCTTTGTAAAAACGGATGGCAAATGCCTGGGAAGTGCTTGGCCAACACCGGGTCTTAATGTGTGCTCAGTAAACAGGGCTTAATAGCTTATCCCCTCCATCCTCCAAGCAGCACACTGAGAGTCTATCACCCATTTGACAGTCCTGAGTTTCTGGCCTGGCCTTTGGGGCACCTGACAGATTACATCCAGCTGTCATTTCAGCCTCATCTGCCTCTGTCTTGTCCTCCTCATAATCTTGAGTAGGGTTTTCTCCTGATCACTTGCTGTAATTCAAATACGCCTCTTACTTGCTCAAGTTATGTCCTTTTTGTGAAACGATCTTCCTCACTGAGCTCTTCCAATCCCCCACCTGCTGATCTAGGGTCTAATTCCACCTCCACCCAGGAATCCGCCAAATCTCCAATCATGCTTCCTCCAGGAAGCCTTCCAGGGTGCCCCAGCTAAGCGGACTCTCTGCCTCCTCTGAAGTCCTGTGCTCCAGCTTGGAGACCTCTTGCCTCCAGGTGGTGAGCTCTTTCCCACCTCTGTGCCTGGAACACTCTCCCCCTAGTGCTTTTTGGGGCTGGCCACATGTACCCTTCAGATCTCTGCTCCAACATCATCCTCCCAGAAAGGCCTTTCCTGACCAGCCTCATTAATCCTGCTCTGGCCCTCAGGTGCACTCTCTGTCCTGTCATCTTTCCACATCCTTCCGCGTACTTGTCAAAGCCCATCGGTGCTTTTGTTAATTTGTCTTAAGTAGGTCCTAGCGGATGTAAGCTCTGTGAACTGACTTGTTCATCACAGTTGTTCCCCAGCACAGGGCGTTTCCCTAAGAGACCACCAGTGAGCACGTGGGAAGGGAGAAAGAGAAGGAGGGAGGAAGGAAAGAAAGAGACGAGATGAGGCCAAAACACTCTGGATGAAACAGTATTGGCAAGCAGCTAACACAGTTCTTACGGTAGAATGTATTTTGTTTACCACCTTGATCTCTCTTGCCTGCTGGAAAAATGAATTCTGTCAAGGCTTTTGAAACCAACTGTCAAAGTAAAGCATTTGGGGGGAGACAGGTCTCTCGCTCTGATGGCAAAATTCATTTGAAATGATCCCTTAATCCAGTCTCCCTGGGAAACCTGGAGCTGAAATGTTAGAGCCTGTCCACCCTGAACAGTCTCTTCCCACTTCTCCCCGCCACCCCCTGTCC
>CAUYTI010150083.1:0-25941 GCA_963575145.1 Galago senegalensis | reverse complement strand
GCTACTTGGGAGGCGGAGGCAGGAGACTCGCTTGAGCCCAGGAGTTGGAGGTTGCTGTGAGCTGTAATGCCACAGCACTCTACCCAGGGGGACAGCTTGAGGCTCTGTCTCAAAAATAAATAAATAAATAAATAAATAAATAAATAAAAATAAAGTGAGCACAGGTGGTGTTTTTCTATTCTTGTGTTATTTCACTTAGGAAGATGGTCTCCAGTTTCATCCAGGTTATTACAAAAGGTATTAGTTCACCATTTTTTTATGGCTGTGTAATACACCGTGGTAGGTGTATATCACATTTTATTAATCTACTCATATACTGATAAGCACTTGGGTTGTTTCCACATCTTTCCAATTGTGAATTGAGCTACTATAATTGTCCTTTTTACAAAATGTTTATTTCCTTTGGGTAAATGCCCAGTATTGGGATTGCCGGATCAAATTCTAGGCCTACTTTTAGTTCTTTAAGGCATGTCTGTACTACTTTCCAGAGAGGTGGTACTAGTTTGCAGTCCCACCAACAGTGCATGAGTGTTCCTTCCTCTCTGTAGCCATGGCAGCATCTGTTGCTTTGGGATTTTGGGATAAAAGCCATTCTCACTGGAGTTAGGTGATAGCTCATTGTAGTTTTGATTTGCATTTCCTTGATGATTAGAGACACTGAGCATTTTTTTTTCAAATATTTATTGGCCATTAGCCTACCTTCTTTTGAAAAGCTTTGGTTCATGCCTTTTGCTTACTTTTTAATGAGTCTGTTTGATGTCTTCTTGCTGATTTGCTTGCGTTCGTCACAGTTCTGGTATCAGTCCTTTATCAGAGGTAGCCTGCAAATATTTTCTCCCATTCTGTGGCTTATCTGTTTGCTGTATTGACTGTTTCCTCAACTGTACAGAAGCTTTTTAATTTAATAATTTTTATTGTTGTTGTTGCTATGATTGGCTTTGGGGTCTTCATCATAACATCTTTGCCTAGGCGACACCTATAAGACTTGTTCCAACTTCTTCTTCTAGAATCCTTACAGTTTTCTGCCTTGAGTTTAAGTCTGTTATCCACTATGGATTAATTTTTGTAAGTGGTGAGTAGTGCAGATCTTATTTCAGTTTTCTACATGTGGTTATCTAATTATCCCAGCACCATTTATTGAATAGGGATCCTTTCTCCCATTGTATGTTTTTGTCTGCTGTGTCAAAGTTCAGATGGAAAAAATGAGGATGGTTTTATATCTGGGTTCTCTGTTCTAATCTGGTGGCCTGTGTCTCAGTTCTTGGGCCAGTACCATGCTGTTTTGGTTATGATAGCCTTGGAGTATAGCTTAAAGCCTCCCAATTTGTTCTTTCTGCTTATGATTGTGTTGACTATATCTATCTATCTATCTATCTATCTATCTATCTATCTATCTATCTATTTATCAAGGATCTAGTGTGTTCAAAGCACTGTCCTAGGTTCTGAAGATTCAGCTCTTATCAGAATAGAAATCCCTGCCTTCTTGGAACTTATTCTCTGTGGGGGAGACATAATCTTATGGGAGTACAAAGAAGAAAGTGATTATTAGTGCCTGAGTAGGAGGAGTCAGCATGGTTGTCCAAGAATAAACATTGGAATTGGACGTTGGAGGATGAGGAAAGCATTGCCATGGGCAGGTAAGGCAGATGGCAGGGGAAGAGCAGGGGCTTAGGGCATGCTGTCAGATGTGTTCAGAGACCACATGGTTGGAAGTGAGATGCACCTGAGGAGGTTAATAACTGGCTACATATGGGATGGATTGGAGCCATAGTCAATTTTGGTTAGGTGACAGTAGCATGTTTAAAAATCTGAATTGAAATGTTTTTTTAGAAGTACTTGCTGCTCATTTCAGTGCAGTCCCATCACTTCTCTCACCTGACACATTGGCCCATTTCTCTCACATACATCAAGTACACATAGTGGCCTCTGAGGGCACTTGGATTTGTGACTCATTGCTTAGAATGATTTTTTAATTTTAAAATACTTTTAATAAAGCATGAACTAAATATGACAAAACACAAATCATAAATGCATGTGACACAGAGAATATTTGAAATCTGAACATATCCATGTAACCAACTGTTAGTGGTTAGTTAGAGAAGTGGATCATTGCTTGAATGCCTCCCTACGTACTAAATGCCAGTCCCTTTTGCAGGGCTATGAAGTTCATATAAATTGAATCACACGCTATATTCTTGTGCCTGGGCTCCTTTCACCCAACATTGTATTTGTCAACCTATCCATCCACCTGATTGCCTGTAATTATTTCTTGTTCACTCCCATTACTACACTCTGTGATATGAGCAAACCACAATGTATTTTTACATTCTACCATTGATGGGCATCTTGGTAGTTTTCAGCTTGAGCGGACAGTAAATTGTGATGCTAAGAACATCCTTACATGTCTTTTAGTGAATACATGTGCATATTTCTGTTAAGCATATACCTGGGAGTGGGATTACTGGGTTACCAGGAATGCATATGTTCAACTTTCGTTATAAAGTTCAGTGAAGTGCCAAAACTCGTCAAACTAGTGTGTTCACACTAGTAACACACAAATTTACATTTGCACCATCTTTGTATGAAAATTTAACTTCCTATTTATCTTCACCTGGCCTAGAGGTTCAATTTTATGATACAGAAAAGAAAGAGACAGAATTGGAAAAATAGACAGAAACAAGATGCTGCAAGATTTGAAGAAAGAGTGCTGCAGAATTAATGTATTCAGTTTTTCAATAAATAATGAATGGGCTGTGATAGGCTCTGAGAATATATTTGTAAAAGGAAGAACAGAGTTCCCGTCCTCATGGAGTTTATAGTCTATTGGGAAAAAGTCATTCATAGAAAGAAGAATTGCAGTACCAGTGCCAAGACCTTGTTGTCTTATTTCCATTCCACTTCTGGCCTGCAAATTGATTTCCTTTAGGCTCTGTCCAATTTCTTCCATGCCACAGTTTGCTAGACCCCAGCTAATTTGACTGGCTTCCTTGGGGATTGCTGATTGCTTGGACATCTGGATGCATTTGGATTCCAAACTCCAAAGTCACTCCTGGAGGTCAATTAATATGTGGACTGAGTCTCTGAAAATTGATAATGACTCCAGATTCCTGATTTATCATCTCCATTTCTCTGGCTGACAGCAAGCTTCAAAAGATGAGGTCTGTACCTCAGTCACTGCAGAATCCTCACTAAATTCACACTCCTCCCTCTGGTTCAGACAACCCACTCTCCTTTTTAGGACCATTTTCCTTCTATATACCTCTTTTCCATGATTTTAAAAAAAAGCCTTTTCTTAGTTGGATCATTGTGTCCTCCCTCTTGAGATTATAAATCATATTTTTCCTAATATTCAGGCATGAAAAATAATCCACTTGGCAGAAGGGAGCCCTCACAGCAAAGACTTCTGCCAAAGCCCAAGGTGAAGAAGTTGTCTATACTGCATCCAGTGATTGCTGGCATTGGAACTGGACCAAATTGGAAGGGTTTAGAGGATCATTTGATGTTGGCAGGGGGCAAAGTTCACAAAACTTTAGTCAACATTTAGGCAACAATTTATTAAGTAACTACCATGTGACAGGCATTTGTTCTGGGTACTGACAATATATTGCTGAGGAAATCATTGTATCTGCCCTTGTAAAGTTCACAGTCTAGTGAGAGAGACAGATGTGTCAACAAAAAACATAATGCAGTATATATACTATCAAGGGGGGAAGTCCAAATTGCTGTGGGATTGTAAAGAAGGGGCATCCATTCAACCTATGGGACAAAGAAGGCTTCCTGGAAGAATAGCCACTCATTTGAGATCTTGGAGAGCTATTGGGGTATGATAACATGGGGAAAAGTATCACAAGCAAGGGGGAACAGCATATGCAAAGGCCTGGAAGAAAGAGAACATAGTGTTTTTGAGGGATATAAATGAGTTTAGTATACTTCGGTGTGGCATATAGGGTGAGGGGAGGAGAGATCATGGTTTAGAAGTGGGTGGGGACCAGGTAGGTCTTTTAAACCAGAGTAAAAAAGCTGGGTGTCTTAAATCAGGGGTGGGGGGAGACAGGATGGGATTTTAAGTAGCAGGAATGACATGTTCATTTTTGTACTTTAGGGAAATAGCTCTAGTTGCTGTTTGGCAAAATAATGGTTCTTGGAGTGCTGTAATAGTTGGGAAGTTGGGGGAGTGGTCAGAGCTCTCTTGTGTGGGCAGAGAAAAAGTTTTTAGGGTTGTGAGTGTGGTGCTTTAGCAGGCACTCCTGGTGTCTCCCCCACCGGCATGGCCCTCTCCACTCTGTGCCTGCTCAGCACTGTGTCCCTGCCTGGTGGCCGCCTCTGGTGACTGGAGCCCAGTGCGTCTGTGCCCAGGAAGTGCCAGAGGGCTGACACTCCTTGGGATTTGTTGTCAACCAGCAACTGATGGGAGTTGGTGGATACGCATGCCATCCCCCTTGCTCTTCTGGATGGGATAACTCTGATTGCCGGCAGTAGCACCTGACCAAGAACACAGTCTATTGACTTATTTGCTGTCATTATCTCTTACTCCAACCCCTACTGTGTTAGGTGTACTGTGAAGCACCATCCAGATTGTCCAAGACTGATGAACTTGTTCCCTCAGCTGCTGGGAGTGCTATTGGCAGATGATCTGCAGCTCTTGGTCCCTTCAGGGATTGTCTGAGCCACGGAGAGCTGCCTTGTCCAAGGACATATCTCAGCCAAAGATTTAGCCATCTCAGCCAAACTTGGGGTAACTCTGAAGGTCTGAGTTAGCTGAGGCTATGGCTGGGCCTGCACTGTGGCTCTGCCCTCTCTCTGCCCATCCTTGTCTCTTTCCCCTCCTTCTGAAGGATAATTCCAAGGACATTCCTTAAGAAACTCCTGCATGCCAACTCCATCTCAGAGTCTGCCTCCCAGGAAACCCAGCTATAGCCACATCTATGTATCTTCCTGGGATCACCTCTCAAATAAACTACGTAAATCCTTGTCTCCCTGTTTTTTTTGGGGAACACAAAATCCAAGGCGATACTCTATTTTGCTAATAATCTGAGTAAGCAAAGTTGGCTTAGCTTGGCTTCTAGGGCAGAAGGGAAAATTCATGGAAGCCCAGCAGCTTTGGAAGGCTGTGATTAGGACAAGGGATATTTCTCTGGATGTGGCCACATGTTAAGTGCCAAATGCCCTCCCTCTCCACCTTCCAGACTTCATCGTTGGAATATCTAATCATTACTACATTACTAAACCCCTTCTGCATTTTTTTCTAAAGCACACTCCCTAGAGATGCTCATGTAAGAAGCAGCTCACTCCCAATTTAAGGCTGTATTTTGAAGTGCCTACCCTCTGATTTTCATTTATGAGCTCATTTTGGAAACCACTGTGTGTTTTCTCTGTTCACAACTTTGAAACGTATCTGGTGGTATGTCTGAACAAACACACCAACTTCTCTTACCCCAGTTTCACCTACTCTGGGTGACAGCTCCTATAGCAGATGTCAGTGATGTCCCACCCTGTATCTCCCTCAGCCCATCTGAAGTGACCTGCAGCTGTGGGCAGCTTCCTCCTGCATCTATCTTCTCTGCCCAAGCTTTCTCTGAATGCTATGGAAGCATCAGGGAGAAGGGTACTGGGAGTCAATGCCCAGGGGCAACATAACCACTGGGGAGTGGCATGGGAATCACTGGACACATACCCTTATTTCCTCATCCTCCAGTGGGAGCATTCTGAGGGGCATTTACTGTGATTTCTCAGAAGACCTCTAATAGGATTAAGCCCTGGTTGCCCACAGTGGTAATCAAATCATTAACAGGCACTTGCTTTGCTCTTCGCTTTCCCCATCTCACTTTCCCACTTCCTTACTTGACAATTCTTGGGATTATCTTCCAAATAAACCACCTGTATCCAAGTTCACTGCCTGTCTCTAACACGAAATTCATCCATGTCACATAGACTCTATTTTTTGTTTTAGTAGACCATATACATTCCTTTCAAACTTAGT
This sequence comes from Galago senegalensis, assembly GCA_963575145.1. NCBI lineage: Eukaryota > Metazoa > Chordata > Mammalia > Primates > Galagidae > Galago > Galago senegalensis. The sequence goes on along the minus strand of CAUYTI010150083.1, from coordinate 19,961 downwards.
GAAAACTTATTCTGCTTTTTTTGGTATAATCTGGTAAGTAAACAGAAAAAAGAAACTTTACTTATAGAGATTAAAAAGAAAAGACTCTACCTATGAAACGAGTTTAAATTCTCTGACTCTTGTCTTTGGACTGAATAGTGGGCTCATTTCCATTCGCAGACCCATTTTCCAGTCCAGAAGCAAAGAACAGAGTTTGAGGATTTGTGCCTGGTCGTGATTATGCTGGGAAGGAAGCGTCTGGCCGTGACAGTTTGGAAGAAAGTCTGTGCAGAAAATCACCAGCTCCCCCCGCCCCCCGCACCTTTCCAGGCCGCTTTTTCATTCCACGTCACAAATTTAGGAAGGCCCATCTGCCTGTTTGATTAATGAGCCTTTTCTGCAAAAGCAACGGAGATAAATGTCCTCTATGAGCCCAGCAAAGAGAAATGAAGAAATAGGATGGCTAATTTTCAGCCATTATTTTGGAGTCTGAACTCCCTCCCTACATCAATTTAGCTATTATTTCAAAAACTAATTAATCTTCACTCAGGCAGCTCTGAGGGACCCATGTTTAGATAATTAACAACCCGTGGATTATGAAAAGTCTCACTTGCAAATTTGGCTACAGCGTTTGGGTAGAACACTTTCAGTATTATTCCGTTTAAACCCTCTTCCATCCATCCTTCATTTCCTGACAATTAAGAGCAAATAATTAACCATGATGGATTTTGCTTGCTTACTTGCTGCTCAAATAATGTTCCCTCTTCCTCTTTGTTCTTAAAGCACCTCCATCTGAACGTTTTTGACCAGCTTTGTAGATAATTGCGTGGAACTAGGTAACAGTAGGCTTCATTTACAATTAACAAGCATCAAGAACATTTGGGTTTGCCTCGTATAAGAAGTGGGAGGAAATTCCGGGACTCCATCAGAGAAGCAGCTTATCATTTCTCCTTGTCTCTCAAATACTACAACATTCAAGTATAACTCTATATTGTAGAAGAATTTAGGCAAGACATTAAAAACAATTTTGTTAACTGAAAGGTTGAGATACCCTAGAACAGTTTATCAAAACAAATGGGAATTTCCATGAAATTTCAAAATTACTCCTTCTAGGAAATTCTATTCATTCAACAAGTTGGGTGTCTACTGTGTTCTGGCCACTGTAGAAGTTCCTGGAAGTGATGTTCCTGCCCTTATGAAACGTCTAGTCTATTGATGATCACAGACATTCATGAAGTAATCCCTCAAACTAAAAACAAAATCAAATGCTGGAATATGGAAGGATATGGAAGCATTTCGTAGGGAGACCTGGCCCATAGTAGAAGCAGTGGTAAGAGGTCGGGAAGACTTCCCTGACCAAGGAACATTCCAGCCGATATCTGAAGAATGAGTAAGTGTTAAGTCTTGTAAGAAGAGTATTACATTTAAAAAAAAAAAAAAAGAAGAGTATTACATTTAGAGAATACAGCATGTGCAAAGCCTCTGGGCCTTTCAAGGATCTTGGGTAGATAGGAATCTGAAAAAAAAAAAGTAGATCTGAAATATAAAGAATAAGGGAGAAAATAGAGAGTTCAAGATATATTTGTTTTCAAACTTCATATAGGTTTCCCCTCATTTTAAAATTAATACTCAGAAAACTAAAAGGTAGAAAAGTGTGGGGGAATTAGAACTCGGGCTTGCAAAATTCGGCTACCTAAACATTTTGCTCAGGAACATAGCCCTGGCAACATGAACTGGGCCATGAACTTGTAGCTCAGAGAAGTAAAGTGACTGGGCTGAAGTCACACAATTAGTGGTAGGTATTCTACCTGGAGTGTGCATATCATTTGAGGCACTCGTGGCGGTTTCAGGATGTGTGTCTACAAATATTTTCTATTTGAATAGAACTTCATTTATTTTTTAATTAAATTTATCAGAAAAAAATGTAACTGGGTAGTCAAACTTGAATCTCATGAGTTGTATTGCTTAGAACGAGGCTATGAGGATAAAAGTGAGTTGGTCTGGAGTAAACAAGCCTAATAAATAATAGTACGGCTGATACACAGAATATGGCAAAATCACCAACATGGTAGGCATGTGGGAAGTGTGTGTGCCACGTCATGCTGGCAGGCCACCTACCTGGAATAGATTAAGGTAAATTACTAAAGATGAGAAATTTCCCTTTCTTCAGGGCTTCTCATTCCAAAGCACTCAGGGCCCTTTGCTTGGCTGGGCGTCTGGTTTTCCTCTCCATAAAACATCCCCTTTGTTCATCTCTCCTTAAACTCTGGAGAAACCAAGTGAAAGGTTACTGGCTTCGTGTAATTTGAAAAATAATAGCCATGAATATAACTTGGGTTATGGCAAGTGAGAGATCTGTGAAGGAGGCTGTCTGTACCCTTGAGAGACTAGGCAGTTGATACGTATGAACTTCAGAAGATTAAGGCGCTCTGATGGATAAACCTCTTAGCAGGAAGATTATGCTTATTAAGAAGCCCGTCATTTACTTGGTGCTCTCTCTCCCTTTCCTCTAAGTTAATTCTTCAGGAAAATGGCTGTCCCTCCTCATGAGCTCTCAGGACAGGCTGGAGGGCGGTAGAGAAGGTAGGCACAGAAGGAAGGCTTGCTGACTGGTATGCACAGGTTCTGCCTCAAAGGCTTCCTTCTGAGAGCAGGTCTGGTCGGAGCTGATTTATACCCATTGGGACAGCAGGTGCATTGCCTAGAATCTATAACACTTTTAGGGGCTCACAAAAAATCTTCTCATGTCTGTTAAAATCAGAAGAAAAACATAAATTAATTCACCCTGGATTATCATTGTCTTTAATCCAACCCAGTTGTAAGTTTATTTTCTTATTGGAGGATGGAATTCACGAAGATAAAAGTGCTTAAGGCCCATGACAGTGATAATACAGACCTGGATGTCATGGACATCTGCATTTTTTCTGCTCACAATATATTTGCCCTTCTTCTGGTCACAGAACCTCAACTTTCCTTTGGGGAACCACTCTTCCCATACTTTCAGCTATATGAGATTCAGATGGGTTTTTGTCACTCCTGGCTCCAGGAATGGTCTTGTGACTCAGGCCCTGCCAATCACAGTCACATATTTCTTATCCTCTGTGATTGGTTCAGGGTGAGAAGTCTCCCAAGTGGAACCAATCAGGGCTAAAATTCAATTCTGGGACTTTTCTTGGAATTGTGGGAAGTGAGGAATAGAATGTAGACCAGGAGATGTTGGATCATTTTTACTAACACATGGGGAGAATTTGAGAAAGGAGCTAGATGCACAGCAGTTTCTGGAAACCTTTAACTTTAGAACTGGGAAAACTCCCTAAGCTACCGTTTCTCATGGGAGTATATGATCGGTTCATCCTCAGCCAGGTGTCCACTTCTGGTCTACTCAGCTGTGGCTAAGGGGTGGGGGTGAGGCAGGCAGAATAAACTTGAACAAGCGTGGTTGTCAAGACTTGCTACCTGGAGGTTTTAGGCTGGGAAGATGTCAAATGCAGGTTACTTGAGAGAATTTTTTTGGGTGGTTGGCCAGCTGTGGAATGTCAACTGGCATGGCTTGCCTTTTGATTTTTGAGTTGGAAACTTCAAAGAGCTTTAATTTAGAATTTTTCAAATCATGTTTATAGGACACTAGTGTCATGGGGGTATTCAGTAGAATTTGTGGTCAATTATGGGAAATTCCGGTTTAAACAACAGCACACAAATTTCTTTCCTACAGAATTTATGTATTTTATGGCTCACCAAGGGGTTGATAAAAGATTCAATATTCTTCAAATTTGTATGACCACCACATTAGGAATTTCAAGTAATTTCTGGCTTTGAAGGAAACTACTATTTTAAGGAGTATAGTTTCAGAAATCAAATTCATTATGTTGGGAGCATTAAAAGGTTATACTAAACCATTTTCAAATTTAAAAACTCAAAAAACACCTCCTTCCTTAAGGAAGTCTCATCATGGAAATAAGAGTTGGACATTGTCATAGTGTTTCTTACCAAAAGACCTGAAACCTTGCACCACCTTCATCAGTATTAAAAATAAGAAAAGCAATTGTCATCTAATGCTCATTCTAAGCCCCAGGAAGTGTGTGTGTGGAGGAATTCTTGTTCATTGTCTTATTTAATCCTTACCACAATGTAAAGATGTAGGTGCTACGGTTAGTATCATTTTGTAGCTAAGAAAACTAAACTGAGGGACAGAGTGTACAGAGAGATAAAGTAAGTCGAATGTGGTGGAGATAGAATCTGAAACTAAGCAGTCCCACTCCAGAGTTCTGCTCCACTTTCAAACACCTGTTCTAATTCTAAAATAATGTGATAATGTGCACATGACATTAGGCAAGTTTCTGGTCTTATTGAGGCTCAGCTTCTTGATCTGTAAATTCAAGGTGTCAGACTAGAGACTTTTAAAGCTATCCAGCTCTATTCAGATTTTCCACAATTTCATGAGTTGACATCTCTTAGCCCCACCACCTTGAGAAAAGTGACCGCTGATAAAATATATCCTTTGTCTGCAAGATGAAGTAATTTAAGACATGGAGGAGATTGCAGGTGGAACTGGGAAACTTCAGACAGCTGCTTATATAAAGGAGTAGCAGCCTGAATGAAGGTCTCACCACTGCAAAATGGTGTGAGCTAAAGGTCTCACCACTGCAAAATGGTGAGCTAAAAGAGCCTCTAAAAATTAGGTCTCGGCAGGAGTGTCAATTGATTGCCGATCGGAATTCAGCTGAGGTATCAGATGCCTAGACAGATGTCAATGGCTGCTCCGGAAACCTGGGCTTCTTTCCTGGTGTGTGACAGATGGGCATTTAAGCCAAACTCAGCACTTCACTTGTTTGCCATCCATCAATGCGAGGCAGGTGGGCCTTGAATCATCTCATACTCTCCTGGCTGTGCATATCTCATGTGAGAAAGATGGCATGTGCCAGAATTGATGCTTCTTTCAAAAGCAAGAGGATGGAATGGAGGCAGCAATGTCAAGGACACCCTTGGTGGTGCTATGTATCTTTGGACCATTGTAGGTCTTTAATTTCATGAATACCTCACACTGACCCTGAGAGACGGGTAACAATAAAGACAGCAAAAATATACTGAGAACCTACTATGTTTTAGGCACACAGGTAAATATGCCTAAACACATTATTTTATTTCATTGACTGTATGAGTGACTGCTAGAGTGACTATAGATTCTGGTTTAACCTGAGACAGTCCCAATTCATACTTGATATTCTGGCCTTGCCATTAATATCACCCTATTTCACACTCAGAAGAATGTTATTTTTCACAACAAATTAAATAGTTATCTTAGTTATGATTAAACTGCCTGGGTTAAATTTTGACACTGCTATTAAGACTATATACTACCTGCCTCAATTTCTCCACATAAAATGGGGCCAATGATATTAATGTAAGTATCTCTCACTATGTGAATTATTTTTATTCAAGTTAGAACTGAATAGATAAATACAGCAGAGTATATCAGTGTAACTTCAATAGGATGTAGATTGCATATAGATATACACAGAGTATATCTTCATCTTATCAGAGCGTCTGACATTTAGCAAGTGTCTAATAATGAGGTAGCTTAGTATCCCTCTGTTTTTCCATCTGTAAAGTGGCAACAATACCACCTATATTTCTGGCACTTATCAGGTACTTAGTGAATGGTTATTAATATTTTCTTAATTTTAATATAAATGTTTTTTCCAAGCTCCCTTTTAGGAGGGTTGCCCTATTTCAGGTAGAAGAAGAAATTGTTGTCTAACTTCAGCCAGTTTTTATTTGTTTTCCTTTTTTTTTTTCCTTTGGCTAATGCCAAGAAAGGATGATTCCATCCCCTGAATCTTGTAAAGGTCCTGGAGATACTCCTTATATTAACCTGGCAGGGTGCTCTCCAAGGTCCTCAAGCATTCCATCCACCCCATCCCCCTCTCTCTTGTAACCAGAAGGACATTTTGAGACACTTGGGTGCATTCTGTGTAGACAAATAGATGGTTTGTGTTCCATGACTATCATGACCCTGCAATTGAAAAAAATGAGTTGAAATATTAATAGAGCTTACCAACTGCTGGGTGATTGCTGAGTTGAAAAGGCACAGGAAACCTTTGGGTCAGAATTGCTATGTGCTAGAACAAAAATGATAAGAAAGGAAAAGCTGTGGGCTGGGAGGAGAGGCTGCTCAAATTGAAGAGGCCTATTATTTGAAGGCAGGGACCATATATTCTCTCTGCTGTGGTAAATTGTGTCCCTTAGGATTATGCTACTTAGATCTATGATGGTGGAATTCAACCAAAGACTAGGTTGTATTAAATGACAAGCACAGGTAAAATGATAAAGTAGGAGTGGCTTCATTTTAGTATTCTCTCCACCTCATACTTCATATTATTCTCACAACGTGGGTAAAAGAATATACACCCCTGTGGTCTTGGATCTTACTATCTAGATCTACCTACTATGGCTGCATATTCTGTGGAACAACCTGTAGAGTTAGGAATACATTGAGCTGCAAGTAAAAATCATCACTGGTAGGCAAGAAGTCAGGAGGTAGAAAATTACTGCTGTTAGTTCAGTGAATGGCTTGGAAATGTCAGGGCCAGGGTATCTGTTCTTTCCTCAGCTTTTCTGTCATGCTTCTTGTCTCCAGGTCATGCACTAGCTTCTTTAGTTTCATATATCTCATATATTTTCAAGGCAGGAGGAATATATAGAGAAAAGAGAAAGCTACCACACCAGCTGCTTCTGTCTCTTCTTTACAGAAATGTGCATTTCTGTGCAGTTTCTTAGGACTGCTCCTTAAGTAGCTTTTGCTTATGTTTATTGGCTGGATGTGTGTCACATGATCATGACTAGCTGTAAGAGAAGCTGGGAAGGGGGAATAAGATTGTGCTGATCAATGGACACCAATCATGACCTATGGCCTAGAGTTGGCACTTTACTCTTCCAAATAATTTTTTTTAATCAAGAAAGAATGTAAATGGATATTGCTGAGAAGCTTAACAGTGTCTGCCACTGTCCTTTTTCTTTACAATCTGACCTTGTAGTACTGGGAAATTTATTTCTGGGTTTTTTGGGGTTTTTTTGTATATCAAGAACCTGGAACTGTGCTCAAACTGCTTAGAAAATGTTTAAATTAGTATATTTCTGCTGAGTTGTCAAATAGGCCAAGTAGTCTCATTTGCTCTTAGTGTATTTTGGCTTGGGGCTAGGATTTTCTGTGAAAACAGATCTTAATTTGAAGGTGCAGTTCCAATAATGAGGACTTCAGCCAACAGCAGGTCACTAAGGGCAAATCTAACTTTTTACAGAGCTGTGGAGTGTGCAGTATACTTTAGTTAAGACTTTTGTTGCTTTGTAGTTTTGTGGGGAGAGTCCTAACATATTAGCTCTTGAAGGAGTCTTGGATAATGACAATGAAAAAAATGTATTGGAATCTTACTATCTATTAGGAACCCTACTAGGACTTTAAAACGATCAATTCCTTCACTCCTCATGAAAAACCTAGGTAGGTACTACTATAATCATAATTGCTATTTCTTAGAGGTGGAAATTAAGACCCAGAGAGATTTAGTAAGCTACCTACATTTGTAAATATTGCATGTGGAAGAGCTTGGATTCCAGTCCTCACTGCCTGGTTCCAGAGCACATGATAACATCCCTTAGACAAAGCAACCTCTGTAATAATAGCTATCCTTTACTGAGAGTATATTTATGTAAAAGTAGCACCTATCACATAACATGCATTTATATAAGCATATTACATATATTTTTCTCATTTGATTTTCACAATAACCCTCTGAGGTAACTCCAATTCTTATCAACATTTTATAGATAAACAAAAGCACTGAGAGGTTCCATGACTTGGCCTTGAATTACAAAGCTTATGTAGGATGAACTCGGGTTTGTCTAGGTGCTGAGCTCAGGATATTTCCTTGTGTCATTCTTGAGATCAGTTCTTTTCAAACCGTTCATTCTAGAGATGAGGATCAATAGAAATAGGATGAAGAAAATGTCATGGAAGGTGATTAGATGTTATAAAGTTTGTGAGGTAAGAGCTTTTAACTCCTTTTTACATGTCTGGGTATGTGATATGCAAAAATGCTATATAACCAAGGGGCCTCCAAATATCAATACAAGGACTTCTACAAGAGAGAAACTTATTTCTTTCTTATTAACAGGCAGAGTTTGGTGGTCTGAAGCTGGCTTCCATTTATGGATTCAAAGCAGCTGTTTTCCTTTTATTTGTTAGCCAACAAAAAGGAAAAAGAGAATTTGGAGAGAAAGCAAATTGCTTTTAGGAGCACAATATAGAAATTACTTACACTGGGGTGGTACCAGTGGCTCAGAAGGGTAGGGTGCTGGCCCCATATGCTGGAGGTGGCGGGCTCAAACCCAGCCCCAGCCAAAGGAAAAAAAAAAAGAAATTACTTACACTATATAGTTTCTCCTACTTTCATGTTGTTGACCAGAATGTGGTCACATGGCACCTAGATACGTGGCAGGTTGGGAAATGCCTAGATGGTGGGCCATATACTCTGGGAGAGGAAAGGGAGAAAAATGGATATTGGCAGATGATCATCAGTCCTTTGCTACATCACAGATGAGGAGATGGAGGCTTGGAGGAGTACAGATTTGCCCAGCACCACATAGTGGCAAACACACAACACGCATGTTTTGAGGAGGGCCAGATTGGGAGCAATATCAGGATGGGGGGCAATAGCTTGGAAAGCCAGATAGTGGTGCCGAGAAAGCACATTGCAAATCCCCAAGTGGCAATAGCAGGCCACAGTGAAAAAATCAGGGATCTGAAAGAGCCAATCTTACAGGCTGGTAAACAGCTTGGTATTCACTTATGTTTAAGGAATTAATAGTGTCATCTGAGGAAGTGGGGCTTCAGGATCGCCCAACTCCAGGGAATACCGTTTCCAAACAGTGCAATGGAAGTGGGGTCCCTACAGTTTTGCCACATGTTGGCTCTGCCAAGAAGGCTGTTCTACTGTCCTGACACAGACTGGATTCCTTAAAGAAGCAGATTTTGAGATGAATGTTGGGATGCAGGTGATTTGTTGGGGAGAACTTTTGAGATCAATACTTATGAGGGAAAAGGAAGGAAACAGGATTGAAAAGAGCAGCTATAATGAATCTCCATAGAAACCTCGACCAACATTATGGGGAGTTCTGAAGATAAGATGATCTTTCAGACTTGTCTCTGAAATTGTCTCAGCAAAAAGGCTGGGCCTGTATACCCTCTGTTAGTCAGTAAGGTGTGTAGGCTACCCAGGGATGAGGGCATGATCTTGGGCGTGACCCTGGATGTTGTCTCAGCTCTCTTCAGCTAAGGCAATAGGGGATGATTGAAGACATACTTCAGCAGTTGGGATAGTAGGGCTTTCAATTCTGAACCTCTGCAGCACCTGACACATCCACCACACCCCCCAATCGATGCACTGCCTACCATTCCTCCATCATGGAGTCCTTGTGCCTGGAAGACTTTGGGCACTTCAGGAGCTCCCTCTTTCAATTTCCAAATATCTTTGGATTGGTGAAGAGGGGCTATCTACAGCTTGTATTTCATTATCATTTAATTAGCAGTTTGTTTAACTATCAATTAGCCCCTCTGGGGATCAGTTGCCAGCAGCAGAGAACAGTAACACCGACTATTAGCAGATAACCATAATACCAAGATCTAACAGGACAAGTCAAAGGAGGCCCACCAGGAAGCAGGAGGAGAAGAGGGGAGGGACGCAAAGCCAAGTTACTCTTTTCCTCACCTAACTCAAGGCACGTTCTTCCTGGGGCAGGGATCAGGGGTGAAGATGGGGCACTGAGGGGTTCCGAAGTCAGATCAGAGTTACCAAGCTCACAATTTTGTCTGAGGCCAACCCTTCCTTAGACATCCCCTCTTCCTTTTGTTAGAATTTCTAATTTTCCATTTACCAAAATGGCTGCCTGTTCAGATGGATGAAAGATCACAGTTTGATCTGATCCAGAGTTTGATTTTTTTTTTCTCCCTCTTCAGCATAACAGCTCATGCAATCTGAGGTCTGCAGCTAAAAAGTGATTTTTAAAGACTTCTCATTGGCAAAGAAATCAATGGAAAGAACTCTCTCCCCTTACCTCCCACCTCCATTCTGCCTTTAATTTTTCTCCCTCTCCAATCCTCTGTTAGGAAAAGTTTTGTCTGAGGCCATCTAACATACTTTGTCAGAAAGTTGCCTTGTTAAGGACTGAGGTCCTGCTGGGTGAACTGAGGAGCAGTGTGATTTCTCCCACGGTCTCTTGGCAGTTAACTCAGCTTGAGAAAGTATGGGTGTGTGGGGAAAATCAAAGAATTCCACTAGGGAGATGGAATCCCAAAGCAAGCAAAGTCATCTGTTAAGCATAGGGTTGCTGCTAAAATGAACTTCATGGCAGCCCCCAAGTAACAAGTTCCCAGAAGGGGTGGTGGTGAGGGTAGTGTTATCCAGTGGAATGGATAAGAAAGAGGGACAACCTTGCAAAGATGTGAAAGTAACGGCCCAGGAATCCCATATGCTTTGCATTCCAGGCTCTGCAGGCTCACTCAATGGCTGTGCCTTTGCCCTTAAGTCAATTGATGTCTCTGTGCCTCAGTTTCTTCAGCTGAGAAATGGGTGAATACCATCTACATGTTTTGGTAGGTAAGGCAGTGAGGTAACTGGCAAGGGACACAGGTCAGTGTCAATTAAAGGACTTTAATCGTAAGGTCTCTGGAACTGGAATGGAAAGTTCTTGGGATCTAAAATAGCTCTAAGGATTGTCTTCTCTCTCCTTTTGTTAGTCTTTGTCTTTATTTTGGGACAGCTCTCTTCTCTCTGCAGACCACTGGCCTCATCTCTAACTCATTGTTTCTGCTTCTCTATTAATAATATCAGCTTGAGTAAGACGTTTCAGGTGGCTCCAACCCTACACTGCCTCAAGACTTTCCAGCTTCCTTTCCCATCCATAGTCACCTTCTTCTATTGTTTGATTTACACTCCTGAGAGAGAATCTTGTTGTTTGAGCTCAGTGTTGTGTATTAAGCTTCTGGATTGGCTACCTTTAGGTCACCTGATTCAACTTAAGCCAATCAGCAGTCCGTGGAGGGGTAGAGGCACATCAGGTGCATCTTATACCTGCTTGCATAAGATGCCACAGTCAGAAAGGTCTAGCAGGGGTCCTCAAACTTTTTAAACAGGGGGCCAGTTCACTGTGCCTCAGACCATTGGAGGGCTGGACTATGGGCTTTGGGATGAGTCGGCTGCTAAGCAGGACAGGCAGCGGCAGCAAAAACAGTGGGCCAGATAAATGTCCTAGGCGGGCCTCATGTGGTCTGTGGGCCGTAGTTTGAGGATGCCCAGCTAGAGCAGGGCATGCTGCACATGTAGGTGGTTGTTAGCTAGTTCTTAGTGAATAAGCATTTTATCAAGATTCCTTAGGTCCCAAGGCAGTGCAGTAGTAGGAGCAAGAAGCATTGAATTTGGGATCAAGAGATAGTTGCAAGTCCTGGTACAGACCTTTTAGATTGAGTTCACTTCAGTTCACTTTCCTGGGCACCTTTTGTACATTTCCAAATGAGAGGTTGAATGGAACCACAGTATTTGTGATATTCTCTTGTTTTGTCTCTGCTCACCCTTCCCCAACTCGCCTTCTGCAAATGATTAGACGAATGGAGGCAAAGCTGGCCAAACCTGCAGATTCACACAGAAAACCCAAACCAACTAGGAAGAGCACATACAGTAAATTCAATGCCCTGTGAGGCTCCCCCCCGTGGCTTTCTTTAGCTCTGACTTGGTCAAGACTGTTTGGGGAAGGTAGCTAATTCAGGTGGAATGCCTTACTTGGAGGGTAGAAGGTTGAGGGTGGGGAGAAAGAAGCAAAGTGTGGCAGACTGTATTTTCCAAAGATGGCTACAGTATCTCCAATTCTGCATGCTTTCCTAAAGGCTTACCACTGTGTCTTTAAAAGTTTGTATCCCAGATGCCCGTGGTGGCTCACCCCTGTAATCTTAGCACTCAGGGAGGCTAAGGCTGGATGATTGCTTGAGCTTGAGAGCTGGTGACTAGCCCAGGCAAGAGCAAGACCCCATCTCTACTGAAAATTGAAAAACTAGTGGGCCATGGTGGCACAAACCTGTAGTTCCCACTACTTGGGAGGCTGAGGCAAGAGAATCTCTTGATCCCAAGAGTTTGAGGTTGCTCTGAGCTATGATGACTCCATAGCCCTCTACCCAGGATGACAGAATGAGACTCTGTCTCAAAAAAAAAAAAAATTATGTTCCTTCTCTTTGAACCTGGGCAGACTTTTGAGCAATAGAATGCCAAAGAAGTGGTGTTGTATGTCCCAGTAGGTCATGAAAATGTCATGTATGACTTTTGGGGAACAGCCACCATGCTGTGAAAAAAACCCAAGCAAATTGTGAAGATGTCTATGTGGAGAGGAACCAAGTTCCCCAGCCCATAGCTTTGGCTAAATTCCCAGGCTGAAAATGGCACCAACTGGCCCACCATGTAATTGAGCCACCTAGAAAGTAGATCCTCGAGCTCCCAGTTGACCTGACTCACCTGATGCTTCATGGAACGAAGAATTGTCACCCTGCCAATTCCCAACCAATGTGCAGATTCATGACCAAAATAAAGTACTGTTATTTCTTTAGGCCACTAAGTTTGGGGATGGTTTGTTAGCAGTAGATAGCAGATACAGCTTTGAATAAACGCTCCCATGAGCTTTCCTAGTTCTGTGTATAAATGGGGAATGAGGAGGTTTGAGACCAAGTGGAGAGAGAGAAGGACTGAATAGGTGCAAGGGGAGTTCACAGGCTATGAATGGAAAGATGAACCCCAATCTTAATAATAACAGCTGGTTGAGGACTTGCTATGCCCCAGAGTCTAAACCTCCCTAAGACCTGGGAACTATTTTTGTGTCTATCTGACAGCCGAGGAAACTGATTCCTAGACAGCTTAAGACTCTTGCCCAAGATCACAAAGCCAGTATGTTGGAGAGTTCAGATTTGAACCCAGGTCTGTCTGCTCAACCACGGCATGATGCCAGACCAAATTCACCTTAACCAGAGGCCTGTTCTTAACAGAGGCAAAACCATCAAATCAGGGAGATTGAGTCCCTTCAATGATTCCTTGTGAACTCAATAATTAATCCTCATATATATTTAGTGCTTTACTGTGTGCCAGGTATAATTCTAATCGCTTTACTCACATATTTTATTTAATCTTCACAATAAAGTCATTTTTCAGATGAAGGGCCTGAGGCTGTAAGAGGTTAAATCACTTGCCCAAGGTCACACAGACAGTAACTGGCAGAAATGCTTCTTAATTTTATGGGCAAAGATAAAAAATGGAAGGAAGGAACAGGGGGAGGAAGGAGAGAGTTGGAGATGGGAGGGAAGAAGAAAAACCTAAGGTGAAATACAGAGGAAGGAAGGAAATAAAGGGTTTTGTTGCTGCCAGAACTAGTCATTCCCAAGTGGAGACATCGTCAGGGGAGGAGAAATCCTCAAGCTCTGTGAAAAAGACGCCAAGGATGAGGGTGGAGGTGGGGGACGCCGGTGGGGGTTCTGTCGAGCTATTCTTTCAGTAATGTTATAGAAATATAGAGAGTTGAAGAGGAGAGTACATTGAAATGAAATGCTGTATAGTTCATTTGTCTTCTTTACGGGGGAAATCTTCCTATAATTTATCAGTAGGAAAGGTTTAAGTGAGTTTTGGAGTTCTTTTTTATGTGCCCTTAAGAGGTGGGTTCTACTGTGCCAGAGGGGGATTTTTCATCATTTCATGAACCGCAAGTGGGGATCATTCTTTAGAATAAGAAGGAGAAGACTTCTAAGAAAAATAAACAAGAATCCTCACAACCCAAAGCTACATGTCCCAATGCAAAGAGAATGCAAAACATGACCCAGAATGTAAGTTTCTTTCTTTCTGGAAGCCCCATATACACATATATACACATAATCATCACATGTAATCTAACACATGCACATAATCACACTAAGCCACACACAGAGAGCACACAGTGTCATATATACAGCCACACACACCCACATGCAAAGACACATGCACATAGAACATACATTATCATATGGAGATATACATGACACACATAGGTATCACATACAAGGTGGACATGAAGTTCATGTACAATTTACTATGTTAAACTGTTTTAAATTGCACATGAACTCTATATCCACCCTGTCTACATAAACCCACATAGTTTCCTACACATACATACTGTCTGACATATGTGCTAGTCATACACTCCATCTCACCTCCCTGGTCATTCACACACACAAATAGATGCATATACATATCCATGCGCACGTACACACACACACACACACACACACAGAGTATGATTCCCTGAGTACTTGTAAAATTCTATCTCATTCTTGGCTCTGGGGCTAGTCTGCCTGGGTTTCAATTCTGTTTCTTCCACTTGCTGATTTTGCGACCTTGGTCATGCTGCTTAACCTCTGTCTGCCCCAGTTTCCTCAGTTGTACGATGGAGATAATACTATGTCTACTTCATAGAGATGAAATGAGGGTCAAGTGAATTCTTGCATGTATAGGTTTTAGAGAAGTGTCCGGCACGTGGTGGCTCTTCGAGGTCAGTTATGTTGTTGCTGTGACTTGGGCAATGTTATGATTGTCATCATTAGCATCATCTGTCATCATCAAAAACTGTTTTATTGAACCCTGGTGTGCTAGACCCTATGCCGTGTAGACTATTTGCAGTATTTCATTTACTACTCAAAATAACTGCATGAAGTAGTATCTTAATAGAGAGGGAAATTAAAGACTGGAAAGACTTAATAACTTGTCCCCAGTCATATATCTGGTAATGGATAAACTGGGACTTGAACATGGGTCTGTTTAGTTCTAAGCCCTGCTGTTAACTGGTACAACATGTGATCTCAGCAATGATCTACTCTGTCCAGTAACATTCTCCTCTGCTAAGCTATTGGCTTCCCAAGCACCTGTGTTGTTCATGGCTGTTTTGGCACACAGAACAGGGCCTGACTCCAGATCTAGTTCTCTTTGAAAGAAAAATGGGTTCATTTACCTGCAAAATGGGTGCGATAATAATATCCACTTAAGATTGTTGCAAAAATTAAATACTGTAATGTCTACGAAAATGCCTGATACCCTTTTAGGCTCAATGAATGGTTAACCATGAAGATTTTTGTTAAATTAATGAATGGTGGACAACTCAGAGGCCTAATAATTCAGGAATGGAAAAGCATTGCCATAGGTGGAACAAGAAAGGCCAATTGGACTGCTTTAAGGGAAGATAAGAAAGTGGGTGTAGATGGAGCATGAGGGGGCAGCAATCTCTCATATCCACATGGAATGACTTAGCATGTGATTAGGGTGGTTGGAAATGGAGAGATGACGGAAAGGTTGTGGCAGAGGTGAGAACTCCCCCACTGTTGATGGGAGAGCCCTAGTTTGGTACACAGCCCTTAACATGGTCCCAGCAATCCCCATATTTTGGTATTCATGCCATTGTGTAATCACTGCCCTTACCCTTTAAGGATCTTCTGGACATATTGACTCATTTTTGTCACATAAAATATGGCGTGTCCTTCAAGATTAGGTTACAAAAAGATTGTGGCTTCCATCCCAGCTGCTGGCTTGGATCTCTCACTCTACAGAAGCCAACTGCAATGTCGTGGTGCATCCCTGTGGATGGACACATGTGGTAAGGACCTGAGGCCAGACACCAGCCACGCGAATTTGCTTAGAAGTGGGTGATCTCCCAGTCAAGCCTTGAGATGGCTGCAGCCCCGATGTAGCCTCACAGGGGTTTTGACCCAGAAACAATTGGCAGAGTCACTCCTGGATTCCTGACCCAAAGAAACTGTGCACTAATAAGGGCTTGTTATTTTTAGCCACTAAATTTTGGGGTCCTTAGTTATGTAGCAGACACCCGGAAGTGTCTGATATCAGGAAAGAAAAAGTGTAGAGCGAGGAGTTTGAAGTCAGAGCCTGGGAAAATGTGCTCCTTGTGGGGCATGGTAGGAGGACGCAGAGGAACCAGTGCCAGAGGTAAGAAAGAGAGAGAGAGAGAAAGAAGAGAAGAGACGGGGATCCAGTGAGGTACGAGAGTCCAGAAGGAAGGAAACCAGACCACTGACAAGGGGGGAAGTAGCTGGGCTGTACAACAGATAGATCTGGACGGAGAAACTGGGAAATGTTGGTCCATAGGGCAAGCTCATAACTTCCCACACTCCACACTGATGTTCTGTAAGTGTTGGCCTGGCAGTTATTAAGGAGATAGCCAGAGCTCTGCATGGGGCAAAGTTTTCTCCTCTTCTGACCCAAGCAATTAGCTTTGACTTTAAACTTGCATCCTGTTTTCAGCCAAACAAAAACCCTCCCCTTAAAGAGCCCAACCCTCACAGGGGGCAGTTGGAAATCCGTTTGTTGTTACTCAAGCATGCCTCTGGGGGAGATGGACAGCCCTTCCCCAAGTACCTTATCAAAGTTTGTTTTCCAGCGGTACTCAATACTTTCCCTGAGAGGAGGTCTGGTAAACACAATTTTCTTCCTTTTGTTGCATTTCCAGTGATGTTTTAGAGTCGCATATGGACTGCAGCTCTGGGCAGCTGCCTGACTGACCTGCCAATTAATTAGGTCCAGAAGGAGGGAGCATAGAGGGAAGTCATTTGATTGGCTATTAGGAGGTTGCGGATAACCTTGGGCAGAGCAGTTGCCATGGCAGGATGCTAGATTAAGTGAAGAGTACTGTGTGCTGAGGGTGTGGAATCAGTGAGTGTGAAGATGCTGCTTTTGAGAAGTTTGATAGATTGCAGTGAGAACAAGGTGAAGGGAAATGGCTCCTTTTTTTCTTTAATCGTAGGGAAGATCCGAAAACGTTGCTAAGCAGAGGGGAAGGATCTGTCAGCCGGGGAGAATTCTACTGTGTAAGAGAATGCGCACTTGCAGGGCAAAACATGGCAGGAGCGGGTGGTAGTCACGAGGACCAAGAGTGTTTGGGAAATTGGGCTTTGGAGTTGGACATCCTTGGATTTGAATCCTGGCTCTGCCTCCTTCTAGCTGTGTAACCTCAGGCAAGTTCCTTAACCTTGCTGGGCCTTGGTTTTCTCAACTCTAGAATGGGGATGGCAATGCTTACCTCATAGGATTGCTGTAAGGGGCAAATAAGACAACACTTGCAGAGTGCTTAGCAGAGTGCCTAGCATTTAGTAATACTCGGGAAATGTTGCTAAAATTAAAAACAGAGTTAGAGGTGAGGCTCCGGGAAGGCTGGTGACATTTAGAAATGGAGCCGCAGAGGGTCAGTGCTTGATAAGCTTTGATCTTAGGGAGTTTAAGAACTTTCTGACCAGTGAAAATTTGAGAATTCTTTTGGGGGCAGCAGCTTCTGGGAAAGTCATCTTTGGAATACTTTTGGATGCTGTTGTGTGAGTTGTGATGGCTGGAGCCCTGCCAGCTATTTTGCTACCCCAAGGCTGGTCAGACCTGAGGATAAAGGCTGGGAAGAAGATGGCAGAGTAGAAAGGTGGAGATGTCCTTTATGCCATTACTGAGCTGCTAAACAAACTAGTTTAAGTTCCTTATTATTTAAGCTATTTTTAGTTGGATATTCTATTAATTATAGTCAAATGCACTGTCGTGGGTAAAGTGTCCCTGGAGAAGGTACAACATTTGCAAAAGCAAGGAGGCTGGAGGAAACATGCTCAGGGAACTGTAAGTAAGTTGGCTGCAGAGCAAGGTAGGAGGCAGGAGAGAGAATTCTGAGGAGTGCAGCAGAAATGTAACCAGGAAGGTGAGAAATTGAACCCAGTGTGAATGGTATTCATTTAAAGGGGCATTAGCACTGCTATGGGTCAAGGTTTCTCTTCCACTGACCCAAGCAATTAGCTTTTGCAATGTCCCTCAATTCCTTGCTGCTGAAATATAAAAGGTGACAAAAGCCAAGATATTGTCAGGGGACAGACAGGAGGGCTTTGAACCCCAGGCTGGAGGAATGGATATTTTGAATGTAGCAGGAAGTCATTGAAAACTTTTAAACATTAGGAGATTTGCAAGCATTAAGAATTAGAGCGGTGAGGGGATAAGATCGACCTTTCAGCATTTACATATTGTCTGTTTCTAAATGGCCTCTATTCCTGTTCTTCCTTCAGGATGAAATCCTTGCTCATCCTAGATGAGTGAGCTCCCTGCTCCTCTCACTCTGTCTAGTTACAGATTCCGGGATAAACGGGGCCCAGGTTTTATTATGAGGAGAGACTAGAACACGTGTTAATCTTCAGCAATGTGTTATTTCTCATGTACTTTCATTTAGCAGTCTTGTTTCTTATTAAATCTAATTAGTTTCTCTGCTGCTAAGAGATCCAGGGCATCCTCAAAACAGAAATGTGGAGTTTAGCCAGGGACCCTTGTCCAGGGTTTTCTGCCATCCGCTTCAGAGGTTCCTAGTGTTGGAACTCAAGCTTGCCACCCTACCCCAGCCATGCTGTCAATAGTTTGCAGGGTAATAGACTTTTTAGAAGTTGAAGGATCTTAGAATTTATTCAGGACCCTCCATTTGCAGTTGGGGAAACTGAGTTCCAGTGAGGGGAAATGACCTGCTGAATGTTTAGCAGCTCATCAAGGACACAGGTGGAACTAGAACACGAGTCTTCTGACTCCCAATCTACTATTGCCTCTATGGTCACATCAAGATGCATATCCACTGTAGATTTTTGGATGCCGTCCATTAGTGCATAAAATATTCACTAATGAATTATCCACTTAAAAAATTAATCCTCATGTAAATATGTCTTTTCACTCAGCACCAGTTTGCCTCACCCATCTGGCCAGTGTCTCAGCCTGCCTCCCCCTCAATGATCAGATCTTGCAAATGTACAACAGTGTTAAGGAGGCATGATGCGTACTGACTGTGAAGTGAAGCTGCAGGTCTCGCCTGAGACGTGAGATTTCATGAAGCGGATGGCAGTGATGCTGGGAAACTGCTCAGGATCTCGTGCAAAGCCATTAGCAACTGAACAGCTGGCAGAGTCAGGCAATTAAAGAAGAGAAAAATCCACAAGAATGACCCCACCAATGGGTGCTGCAAAGGGAAGCGATGAGAATAGCAGAGGAGGAACAGAGACTCTGGGGAAAATTGATGAAGCTCATCTTAATGAACTTGCTATAAAAGTCAAATATGAGGCAATGCATCTCCACAATGTGTTGGGATATAATTTGGTTAGAAGAATTATGCTGTGTCCCAAATAAATCACTGATATGTTCTCAGTCTCCACAGTCAGAGCATAGAATCATAGCAACTTAATTACAACTTAAATTTCTTTAATATGAGATAAAAACATATTTTCATGATTTTTGATTTGATTTTCAAGATAAAGTTTTAATCAAACCTTTCTTCCTACTTTTTAAAATCAGATAAGATTTTATTTAGCTGCAAGTAGCATGAGCCTATGTACAGTGGTGTAATTTATTTATTTATTTTTAATAACATGAAGTTGAGGGAAGGTGGTTTCTGGCTCTTTTGCATATTGGCTCAGCAGTTCCAGAGTGATGCTTCTACAGTTCTCTTGTATTTTCCCTCACGGTTGCAAGATGACTATTGGTGTTCTCACCTTCACATCTGTGCTCACTTCAAGAAGGGGATGGAGTGAGGTTGTGCTAGTCTTACCTGATTCTTTATTTTTTAATTTTTAAAGTTAATTTTTAGTTTTAACAAAAGTAACAATTGTATATTTTAATGGTGTTACAACATGATGTTTTCAGATATACATACATGCATATATATATGTATAAATATACAAATGCATGTATATATATTCTAGAATGACTAAATCAAGTTAACATACAGACTATACCTCACATACTTAAGCATTTTAAAACCTATTCTCTGATGGGAAGCACCTATGGCTGAAAGGAGTAGGGTGCCAACTCCATATGCTGGAGGTGGGTTCAAACCCAGCCACCCAGAAAACAAAACCTACCCTCTTA
>CAUYTI010150081.1:0-21556 GCA_963575145.1 Galago senegalensis | reverse complement strand
CTCCTGCCTCAGCCTCCGAAGTAGCTGGGACTACAGGCGCCCGCCACAACGCCTGGCCATTTTTTGGTTGCAGCCATCGTTGTTTGGTGGGCCCGGGCTGGGGATTCGAACCCGCCACCTTAGGTGTATGTGGCTGGCGCCTTAGCCGCTTGAGCCACAGACACTGAGCCTGGTCTTTGATTTTTAATTTGTTTATGTGATGAATTACGTTTATAGATTTATGTATGTTGAACCAGCCTTGTGATCCTGGGATAAAACCCACTTGGTCGTGGTGTATAATTTGTTTGATGTGTTGCTGGATTCTGTTGGTTAGGATCTTGTTGAATATTTTCACATCAGTATTCATTAGTGATATTGGTCTATAATTTTCTTTTCTTGTTGGGTCTTTCCCTGGTTTGGGTATCAAGATGATGTTTGATTCCTAGAATGTATTGGGTAGTATTCCTTCTATTTCTATATTTTGGAAAAGGTTAAGTAGTATAGGTACTAGTTCCTCTTTAAAGGTTTGGTAGAATTCTGACGTGAAGCCATCTGGTGCCAGGCTTTTCTTTTTAGGAATATTTTGTATAGCTGATGCTATTTCAGAACTTGATATACACCTGTTCAACGTTTCCACTAGATTCTGGCTAAGTCTTTGAAGGTGGGGTGCTTCCAAGTATTGGTCAATTTCCTCCAGATTTTTATATTTCTGAGAATAAAATTTCTTGTAATATTCATTAAGGATTTTTTCAATTTCTAAGGGGTCTGTTTGTTATTTCATCTTTACCATTTCTGATTGATGAAATTAGAGATTTTACTCTTTTTTTCCTGGTCATGTTGGCCAAAGGTTGATCTATTTTTTGACTTTTTCAAAAAACCAACTTTTTGATTTATTGATGTGTTATATAATCCTTTTGTTTTCAATTTCATTTAATGCCTCTCTAATTTTGGTTATTTCTTTTCTTCTGTTGGGTTTTGGATTGGAGTGTTCTTCTTTTTTCAGTTGCTTGAGATGTCCCATTAGGTTGTTAACTTCCTCTTTTTCTGTTCTCTTGAGAAAGGCTTGCAATGCTATAAATTTCCCTCTTAGGACTGTCTTTGTGGTATCCCAGAGGTTCTGATAAGTCATGTCTTCATTATCATTTTGTTCCAAAAATTTGGTAATTTCCTTCTTAACCTCATCTCTTACCCACCTATCAATCAGTATAAGGTTATTTAGCTTCTATGTTTTTGTGTGAGTATGCTGATTCCTGTTGTTACTGGGTTCAACTTTTATTCCATGATGGTCTGAGAAGATGTAAGGAATAATTTCTATTCTTTTAAATTTGCTGAGGTTAGACTTGTGACCTAAGATGTGATCAATTTTGGAGGATGTTCCATGGGTTGATGAGAAAAATGTATATTCAGTTTTGTTAGGGTGAAATGTTTTGTAGATCTCTGTTAAATCCAAATGTTGGATGGTTAATTTTAAATATAAAATTTCTTTGCTTGGCTTCTTATTAGAGGATCTATCCAACACTGCCAAAGGAGTGTTAAAATCTCCAACTATAATTGAGCTGGAAGAAATCAAGTTGTTCATGCATATTAGAGTATCTCATATAAATTGAGGTGCATTCTAGTTGGGTGCATAAATATTGATAATTGAAATCTCATCATATTAAACATTACCCTTAACAACTATAAAGTGACCATCCTTGCCCTTGCTTACTTTTGTTGGTTTAAAGCCTATTGTATCTGTGAATAAAATTGCAACACTTGCTTTTTTCTGATTTCCATTTGCCTGGAATATAGATGACCATCCCTTCACCCTGAGTCTATATTTGTCTTTTAAGGGAAGATGAGATTCTTGTATGCAGCAGATATATGGCCTGAGTTTTTGTATCCAGTCAGCCAGCCTGTGCCTCTTTAGAAAACAATTTAAGCCATTCACATTGATTGCGAATATTGATAAACCTGTTAAAATTTTGAGTATTGAGTTTTTAGAAAGTCCAGTGGATATTTTTAATTCTTTTGCCATGGTGGAAGTTTGAATTTGATCAAAAGTTTCTGAGTGAGTTTACTTTCATGGTGAAGGATTGCTGCCCTGGTCATTATGGAGGATAGGTCTGAGAATATCCTGGACTGCTGTTTTAGTTATGGCAAATTTCTTCAACATGTGAATGTCATTAAAGTATTTAATTTCTCCATCATAAATGAACTCTACTGTACCTGGATACAGGATCCTGGGTTGAAAATTATTTTGTTTTACAAGATTAAAAGTCAATGACCACACTCTTCTAGCCTGAAAGTTTTCAGCAGAGAGATCTGCAGTCATTCTAATATTCTTCTCCTTTTAGGTTATGGTTTTCTTATGTCTGACTGCTTTCAGAATTTTCTCCTTCGCATTAACTTTAGTCAAGTTAATTATGATGTGCCTGGGGGATGCATTGTTTGGATTGAGTCTTGCTGGAATTCTGAAACTCTCTGCTGTTTGAATTACAGAATCTCTTGGCATGTCTGGAAAGTTCTCTTTCATAATTTCATGAAGAAGAGCCTCTGTGTTTTGTCAAGCATCTTCTTCGCCTTCATGGATTCCTATAAGGCGAATATTACTTTTCTTCGAATTATTCCAGAGCTCTCTGAGAAAATGATCTGTTTTTACTCTCCATTTCACTTCCTCTTTGAGTGCTTTGGAGCATTCAAAAACTTTGTCTTCAGTCTCAGAAATCCTTTCTTTTGTTTGCTCCATTCTGTTACTGAGAGAGTCTACTGTATTTCTTAGATCTTTGAGGGCTACAAATTTTTGTCTCAGGGTGTCAAAATCTTTGGTGATTTTGTCTTTGAATTCATTTAATTCTTGAGAGAACTTTTGAAATGTTCCTTGAATTTCTTTTTGTTTTCTGTAATTTTTTTTATTAAATGATAGCTGTATACATCAATGGAAACATGGGGTAAAGTGTAGTGTTTTCACATACATTCTGAAATACTTTCATCAAGCTGGTTCACATAAATTTCATGTCATTTGCATAGTCATTGTGTCAAACATTTACATTCTAGTTCTAGAAAAGTTCGCTTGATCACCTATATTTCTGTCTAACAAGCGTACAAGTTCCTTTAATTTCTAATTCCAACTTTGCCTGTATTCTATTAATCTTATTTGTAGTCTAAATTCTGAATTCGATTTCTGACATCTCATTCATCTGTTTATGAATGGGGTCTTTAGTTGTGTCTGCCACATCCTTCCTTGTGGGGGTTGATCTACTCTGGTTATTCATATTACCAGAGTTGTTCACCTGATTCTGCCCCATGCTTATTTTACACCATTTGGCTAGATGAGCAGGTAAGGAGAAGTTGATTTGGGGGCTCCAGTGGTAGTGATTAACTAGCCCTTTGCTCAAAGGCTAGGACTATAAAAGGTCTGTACTTTTTCCCTAGAGCTTTGTCAAGGACCCATATGGTGCTACGGCCTTAGACACTGGGAGCCTACTTGGTGTGGTGGGGCTAAGTGGCTCTCTCTTGTTTTTATCTGGTCTCTGTTTTACGCTATTAAATCAGCTACTCTGGGTTGATGTCTCAACTGTGAAGAAATACCAGCAATTAAGTCACCCCGCCCCCTACAGGCAACAATAGGGAAAGGGAAATCAAACCTTCCCACAACCACACACCCAGGGTAAGAGCAACAATTGGGAAATGAAAATCAAACCTTCCCACAACCACACACCCAGGGTACAACTTTGGATAGTCCTTGGGTGATTGGCCCAGTTAGAGAGGTCCAAATCAATTGTCCCAGTCAGCACTGGTTTCAGGTGGGAGAGTTCAAAAAATCTCTGGCAACTAGATAGCAAGGGTTTGCTGGCAGCTCAAGTATGACTCACTCTGGTGCTCCGTGATATCAGAAGGACCCACCCAGCAAATAAATTAGTCTGGGAAGGTTGATGCCTCCTTTCTCACCCTGCACCTCTGTCACACCCAGTCACTGGTAACCCCACAGGGCTGTGACCCAGTTCCCTCCAATGAGCAGATGCTCCAGGGTTTTATGACTTTCTGAGTCTTAGTGAGATCCATGTGTCCTGAGCCAGGGTGCTGCTCTCTGCCAGTATCTGGCAGGGGGAGGTGAGGCATGACAACCTTGGGTGCTTAATGGAGGCTGGGGTAGTTCACTCAGTTCCAGGTGCACCCCTGATTGATATTGCTGGCAGAACTGGATGGAAGAACTTCGCAGAATTTGTTTCTGTCCTGGATATATTCCCTGCAGATCAGATGCTGCTTGAGTTGACAGAAACCATGACTGAGCCCTGGGCAGCGGCAAGCAGTTAGAGCTCACACTTAGCTGTCAGTTCCAGCCTCTGCCTGCCTGCCTTTGTCTCAGCTATGATCCCCTGAGGGCAAGGTGTGTCTTAGGCTCAGTAAAGCAGTCCTCTGGCTTAGCTCCACCCTAGAAGTCTGCCGGTTCTGCACGTATTTTAGTCCTCATGCTCTTCCCAGGCCACTACCACCTCAGGCCTTCCCTTTACTTGTGTAGCCTTGTGCTTCCATCTCAGATCTATTTGCCAGTGGCTGCCACAGGAGAAGATGCCTGGCTTCCTCTAGTTGCCCAGAGAGACAGGGAGTGTCTGTCCAGAATAACCCCAGGGGTATGAGCCTTATTGTTCCTGCTGTGGCTGCTGCTCTGTGCCTCTGGGCACTGCCGCTCCTATATGGTTCCCTCTCAGCTGACAGTCCTCTCCTTATGCCTGTCCCACAGAATCAGCACAGAGCAGCAATAGCCCCTGCCCCATCCACACCTCTCGAAAAAATGCCCAAGAATCTGGACTCTATTGGGGACAGGCTTCCAGACCTCAGAGTCAGAGTGGAGGGGAGTGCTGCGAGTTTAGAATTGTAGGTAGGGAATATGTACAGGTTTATACAGTTTTATTCCTGGCAGGAGAGTGCCATAGCACCCTAGTAGGGGTAGGAGGTCCAGTTTTTAGAGGGTCTCTCCCTTGGGATAGAATGGGAGGACGTTTGAACCCTGCTTGCTTGTTTGTATGGACTATTCTGTGAGCCTTTCTCATGGGGGAGGTGACTTCCATCTGCTTGGCGATGGATTTTGTAATTTTAGTTTGTATCCTTGGTGTCACAGCTTGCCTCAGTGAGGCTGATGTGCGTTCTTCAACCTTCTCTCTTGGCTCAGTTCCAAACCATTGGCTTACTTGCTAAACTTCTGTCTTTTAACTCTCCTTCTGGATGGGAGCCTCTGTGGAAAGCTGGCTACAGTCTGCCATCTTGCCTTCGCCTCCTGTTGTTCCATTTTTAAGATAGTTTCCTTAGGAGATTGGCCTCTAGTTCCATCCAAATTGTTGCAAAAGTCATTGATTCATCCTGTTTAATGGCTGAGTATTATGGTATATTACATATATCAAATTTTATTAATCCATTCATGAACTGATGAACACAGGTTGATTCCATATCTTTGCAATTGTGAATTATGCTGCAGCAAACATTCGAGTGCACATGTCTTTTTGATAAAAAGGCTTCTTCCTTTGGGTAGATCCCCCAGCAGTGGGATTGTTGAATCTAATGTTAAATCTACTTTTAGTTCTTTGAGGAATTTCTGTGCTGTTTTCCATAGAGGTTGTACTAATTTGCATTCCAGCAACAGCATGTAAGTATTCCTTTCGCTCTGTATTCACATCTGTATCTATTGTTTAAGAATTTTTTAATAAAGCCATTCTAACAGGGGTAAGGTAATATCTCATTGTGGTCTTAATTTGCATGTCTCTGATGATCAATGATGTTGAACGTTTTTTCATATGTTTATTGGCCATTTGTTTTCTTTGAAAAGGTTCTGTTCATGTCTTTTGCCCACTTTTTAATGGGGCTGGTTGTTTTCTCTCTTGCTGATTTGCTATTATTGTTATTACCGTGCTGTGCAGCAGATCTCAAAAATTTATTCCTGCTGTATAACTGAAACTTAGTATACTTTGCTCATTCTCTTCTTATCCCTTCCATCCTCTTCCCTTCGGGTAACCATCATTCTACTCTCTACTTCTTCTTTTTTTTTTTTTTTGATACAGAGTCGCACTATGTTTCCCTGGGTAGAGTGCCATAGTGTTACAACTCTCAGCAACCCCAAACTCTTGGGCTTAAGTAATTTTCTTGCCTCAGCCTCCCAAGTAGCTGGGATTACAGGTGTCTGTCACAATGCCTGGCTATTTTTTCTTTTTTGGTTGTATTTGTCATTGTTGTTTGGCAGACCCCCACTGGATTCGAATGCAGCAGCTCTAGTGTATGTGGCTGGCATCCTAGCTGCTGAGCTACAGGTGTCGAGCTTACTTTCTACTTCTTTTAAGTTCCATTTTTCTAGATTCCACATGTAAGTGAGATCATGTAGTATTTGTCTTTCTGTGCCTGGCTTGTTTCACTTAACATTATTCTCTAGGTTCATCCATATTATTGAAAATAACAGAATTTTCTTCTTTGAAAAGGCTGAATAGTATTCATTATATGTATATAATGCTTTTTCTTTACCCATTCATCCATCAATGGACACTTAGGATGATTTCTTACCTTGGCAATTGTGAATAACACAGTGAACATGGGAGTGCAGGTATCTCTTTGACATACAGACTTAGATACTTTTGGATTTATACTCAGAAATGGGAATGCTGGATCACATTGTAATTCTATGTTTAGTTTTGTGGAGAACCTTCATACTGTTGTCCATATGGCTGTAGTACTCTCACCACAATATACAAGGGTACAAGGGCCCCCCTTCTCCACATCCTCTGTATTTTTGATAATAGCCATTTTAGCAAGTATGAGGTGGGTTTGATTTGCATTTTCCTAATGCTTAGTGATGTTGAGCATTTTTATCATAATGCTATTGGACATTTTTATGTCTTCTTGAGAAGTATCTATTCAAGTTCTTTGCCCACTTTTTATTAAAGTTACTTTATTCTGTTGCCACTTTTTTTTTGGTTTCTCTTATGTTTTGGATATTAAAAGATAAAACCATACCCTTATCAGATGTATGGTATGTAAATATTTACTCCCACTCTCTAGGTTGTCTCTTCACCCTGTTGATTATTTCCTTTGGTATGCAGAATATTTTTAGTCTAATACAATCCAATTTGTCTTTTTTGCTTTTATTGCCTGTGCTTTTAGAATCTTATCGAAGATATCATTGTCCAGGCCAACATAAGAGAGGTTCTCACCTGTGTTTTATTCTAGTAGTTTTATAGTCATAGGTCTTACATTTAAGTCTTTAATGCATTGTAAGTTTGTTTCTGTATATGGTTTGAAAGGAGGATCCAATCTCATTCTTCTGCATGTGGATATTCACTTTCCCAGTACCATTTACTGAATACATTGTCCTTTCCCCATTGCATGTTTTTGGCATCTTTATTCAAAATCAAGGCCAGGCATGATGACCTAGCGATTTTCACACATATAATCTTAGGACTTTTGGCTGGGGTGAGAATAATGCTTGAGGCCAGCTTGAGCAACATAGTGAGACCTCCTCTCTACAATTTCTTAAAATTAACTCAGTGTGGTAATGTACATCTGTAGTCTCAGCTACTAGGGAAACCAAGGCAAGAAGATCACTTGAGTTGGAGGTTGCAGTGAGTTATGATGATGCCACTGTACTGTAGCCCAAGCAACAGAGTAAGACCCTGTCTCAATAAAAAGAAAATCAGTGGACCATAAATGAATGAGTTTATTTTTAGGTTGTCTATCCTGTTCCATTGGACAATGTGTCTGTTTTAATGCCAGTGCCATTTTGTTTTGATTGCTATAGCTTTCAAGTCTATTTTGAAATGTCTCCAGCTTTTCTTTTTTTCCCTCAAGGTTTCTTGAGCTAGTTAGGGCCTTTTGCAGTTCCATGTGAATATTTTTTCTATTTCTGTGAAAAATGGCATTGGAATTTTGGTAGGTATTACATGGAATCTGAAGATCACTGTGGGTGACATGGGCATTTTAACAATATTAATTCTTTTAAACCATGAACATGGGCTATCTTTTTATTTATGTATGTTTAATTTCTTTCATCATTGTTTTGAACTTCAATGTACAGATCTTTTACTTCCTTGGTTAAATTTATTCTTACGTATTTTATTCTTCTGGATGCTACTGCAAATAGTATTCTTAATTTTTTTTTGGATAGTTCATTGCTAGTGTATAGAAATATAATTGCTTTTTGTATATCAATTTTATATACTGGAAATTTACTGAATTTATCAGTTTTATAGGGGTTTATATGCATAAGATCATGTCATCAGCAAACAGAAAATTTAACTTCTTCTTTTCCTATTTAGATGACTTTTATTTTTTTCTGGTATAATTGCTCTGGTTAGGACTTCTAGTACTGTGTTGAAAAAAGAAGTAGTGAGAGTGGAGATCCTTGTCTTATTTCTAATCTTAGAGGAAAAGCTTTCAAGTTTTCATCAATGAGTGTGATGTTAGCTATGGACTTGTCATTGGGTTTTTGATGGACCTTGCATTGAATGAGTAGGTTTCTTAGGGTGGTATTGACATCTTAAAATTAAGAATATCAGGTCTTCTAATCCATGAACTCAGGTTGTTTTCCCATTTATTGGTGTCTTCCTTAATTTATTTCATAAACATTTTGTATTTTTCAGTGTATGCCTTTCTACTTTATTCTTTGTAATGGAATTCTTTGAGTGGATTTATTTTTATTTATTTTTATTTTTTTCAGTTTTTGGCGGGGGCCGGGTTTGAACCTACCACCTCTGGTATATGGAACTGGCACCTTACTCCTTTGAGCCACAGGTGCCACTTGGATTTCTTTTTTCATTTTATTTTCTGCCCGTTCATGGTTAATATATAGAAACACAACTAATTTTTGCATATTGAGTTTGTTATTAGTTCTAAAAAATTTTGTGTAATATTTAGGGGTTTTCCTATTTTTTAAAAAAAATTTATTTTAAAACATTTGTAGATTTACATAATTACTGTGATGGATAATACAGAGAATTCCCATATGCTCTACACTCAGTTTCTCCTATTTATGTTAATCTTCCATTAGCGTGAGACATTTGTTACAGTTAATGAACTGATATTGATACATTATAATTAATAAAACTCAATGCTGCATTTATATTTCCTCAGTTTTTCTAATGCCATTTTTCTGTTCTGTTATCTCATTCAGTATACCACCTTACATTTAGTCATCATTTCTCCTTAGGCTCCTCTTGACTGTGACAGTTTCTTAGGTTTTCCTTGTTTTTGATGACCTTGATAGTTTTGAGTATTAATTGTCAGGTATTCTGTACAGTGTTCCTCAGTTGGTATTTGCCTGATGTTTTTCTCATGATTAGGCTGGGGTAATGCGTTTTTAGGAAGACTGCAGAAGCAAATTTCATTATGTTATGTCAAGGGTATACTATCAATATGACTTAATGCTGTCAATTTTAACTGTGAACATCTTGCTGAGGTAGTGTTTATCAGGCCTTTCTGGGGTAAAGTAATTTGTTCCCTCATTTCATAATGTACTCTCTGGAATAAAATCACCTTGGGCAATCCACAATGAAGAGTGTGGAGTTATGTGCCACCACCTTGAGTATGAGATATCTACATAAATTATTTGGAATTCTTGTGCACTGGAGACGTGTCTTTTGTCTCTCATTTATTTATTTGTTCAATCATTTATTTCTGTCAATATGTACACGTAGATATTTATTTTAAACTTTGGGTTATCATCCAATACTACTTTATTTTGTTTCTCAAATTGTTCTACCTTTGGTCTTAGGAGCTTTTCAGTTAGCTCCTGTGTCCCATTGACATACCTCCATTGTCTGAGACCTTTTTTCTTTTAATCATGATTTTTGTTCTGCCTTATGCCATGAACAAAATATCTCCACCATATGGCAGAATTCATATTTCTTAAAACATCCATACTTGACCCCTCTAGTCATCTCTAGACTAAACTTGTCCCATTCATTCCTTCAGACATTCCTCATGTGATGGATTTATTGTGTCTTTACTCACCTTGCTACTTTCTTCTGGAACATTTTTTTTTCAGTTACTTGAGCTACCTCCTTTCACTTTCCTATCCTCCACAACAATTATAAAATTTAAGGTAAATCAAAGGTATTTGTTATTCTGGAAACTATGCTAGTACCTAGTACATAAGCTGTACCACTAAATGAATAAACAATACCTGTATTAGAATGAAAACACCTAGGAATCGGAGGGATAATATAATGCTTCTGTTTGTATAGAGCTTAATATTTTTCAAAGCTATTTAGGGACCCATTCATTTGACTCTCTTAACTTCTTTGTGAAGTCAGTAGGGCAGTTAGTTATATGCCCAGAAAACAGGTTCAGAGAGGCTGCCTTCCTTATCCAAAGTCACCATATGGGTTTGACAGAATGGGTTCTCCTGACACTTACTCCAGTAACCTTTACCCTTTGTTTAAACTTCAACTGTGTATGCTAATATTTGTCAGACATGCAACCATTAATCAGAATTGCCCATACATTGCTTATGAGCTGAACTTAGCCTCATGGTATAACATGAGATATGAAAGGTAAGTCTGAAATGCAAACATTTAAGAAACTTTTTAAAAAATAAAAACCATTTTTGTATGATAGTAGATGTTGATTGGGTGGTCAAGCCACAATCTAGAAAGCAGATGGTAAGCTTTGGGAATAGAAGGGTGAACAGAACAAAAAGGAATGTTTTCTAATTGTCCTTACTTGCTGTGGATATTAGGCAGCTAGCTTTGTGTATTTTTCATACCTTATCAAATACTAATGGAAAGGTGCTGAGGTGTGGCTAATCTCAAATGGTGTATAATCCCCAAATAATTTATACAATAATATCCTGTCACACATCTACACCCCAGTGCCCCACTGCTGCTTTTCTATTTTGGAGGTTGCAGAGACTGTACTGGGAGATTTGGCAAATGGCACAAACTTTTATTCCTGGGCTGTCTCTGTTCATTCACATCTAGGGTAAGAAGTTAGTTGGAGCCTTGTCACTTATTCCTTTATTTATGGGCTAGCACTGAGTTGGGGAGAAAAGAAGCTGGAAAAGTTTTCTCCCTTACTATCTTCAATGTTAAGACCAGTTTGTACAAACTAGAATTTGTGGCATGTACAGGCGTATTTAAAATAACAGTTCTCTGGGATAAATGCTTACCATATCCAGAGTCTGCTGCTTTCAAATCATCAGTTGAAGATGGGCTTCATGGCTAATGCCTGTAATCCTCGCACTCTGGGAGGCCGAGGCTCAGGCTTGAGACCAGCCTGAGCCAGAGTGATACCCCGTCTTTTCCAGCATTGTGGCGGGTGCCTTTAGTCCTGGCTACTTGGGGAAGGCTAAGGCCAGAGAATCGCTTAAGCCCAAGAGTTTGAGGTTGCTGTGAGTTGTGACGCCAAGGCACTCCGCCCAAGGTGACATAGTGAGACTCCTCAAAAAAATATCAGTTGACAAGAAACAGCTAGCTATCTGTGGCGCCACCTACTGGCCAGGTTGGGATAGAAAAAGTGGTCTGAAGTTTAGCTGGCAAATGAGAAGGGCTTTATGAATTTCAGGGATGAAGGTGGGGGAGTTTGGTATCCAGAGAAGGAGGAGGGCAGCAAAGGGGCTAGAGTTAAACTTTTAACTTTGGTGACAGAGGATGGGAAAGGAGTAAGTTACAGACACTATCCCTACTTGGAGAGTGGGGATTGTTAAGGAGAAGAAACTCTCACTGTGTATTAAATCTTAGCTTCAATATTTTCTGGATCTCTGAAATGGAGGGCTGATAGAAGAACCTTGGAAGCATGACTAAGTAGTTGAATCTGCTATGGAGAAGAGGGAAATGGGGCAGGGTTTTAATTATGTGAACCTATGAAATTTATTTCTTTGCCACCTGAAAGAAGTTCTCATGCAAATTGAATAAGGAATGTGAATTCTTCTCTGATTCCTTCTACTGGAGAAAAACTAACTCTGTTGGAAACGTGAACTTTATAATCTTCCCTCACTCCCAAAAGGATTAGTTGTTGTAAATGTCCTTACCACTCTCCTTCCCTAGTTAGCTATGTTAGTGGCAAAGCCAGGTCATAACTCTAGGTTCAAAGGGTAATAACTGACCTGGTGGTTAAACAGTTTTGCATAAATTTAGGAGACTAGAATTTTGCAAAGGTCTCATAAGCTCAAGATGAGACTTCAGAAAAGTCTACTATCCATAGACATTATCTGATTGTATGAACATGTTTGCTGAATATTTTAAAAATCTTCCAACTTGCCTGAATTCAGTCTTTCTATCTACATTTTAGGTGCCACATCTCCTCATTCTCTTTCATCTCTTCTTTCTTTCCCCATATTTGTTGAGTACACAAGATTAAATATAATAATTTTAATGCTGCACCCAAAATGAAATGGCTTGCTTAGCTGTGACTTTAAGGCCAGGCATGAGACAGTGTATACAGGTCTTAGCTTCCTCATCAGAGGCACCTTTTCAATCTTCAAAAACAGGGTAAAAAAAACCTTATTATTTTCAATTCATTATTTTCTCTGAAGCATGAAAGCTAAGAACTAGATGGTAAAGATAGATAGTAAACTCAAAGGGAAAAAAGGCCAAGTCTCTTTTCCTTCTTGTATTTTAGCTTCTTGAATAATAAAATAAAACACCTTCAATTTTCTATTATCAGAAGTCATCTGCTTAGTGGATTATTCAGACTCTCGTTTCTTCATCCTTCAGGTATTCAGTGTCATTTCTCCCAAAGGTTTTAAAAGTATATTTTCTAATTCTACTGGAAGGGCATTCACTGGGCTTAGGCATATAATGGAAACAGATAATTGTGGGGGCACAAATAAGTTAATATTCTAGTACTTTCATTCCTTAATACCTAACCTAGCATCTTTATTTTATTTTATATTTTATTAGATCATAACTGTGTACATTACTACATTTATGGGGTACAATGTGCTGATTTTATATACAGCATTTTTATTTTAAAAAGCAACTGTCTAGCTCCTCCTCCTTGCCCACCACCTTTTCTATACATACATAATCTCTCCTGCTTCCACTCCCTCTCTCCTGAGCAAGTCTGGCAGACAGAGTAGTCTGAGGCCTCAAAAATACTCTAACTCTAAGAAAGAAACTAAATTCTGCCTCTAATGTTCCATTTCCCCTGTGGTTTTAATTAGGTGTAAATTCTCCTATGCTCCTTTAAAACATGCCTAAGGATCTTAGGGA
Organism: Galago senegalensis; assembly: GCA_963575145.1. Lineage (NCBI taxonomy): Eukaryota > Metazoa > Chordata > Mammalia > Primates > Galagidae > Galago > Galago senegalensis. Next base: position 8,408 of record CAUYTI010150081.1, on the reverse strand, counting down.
GATGGCAGACAGATGGGGTATTAATGCAGGGTGATGTTTCTCATTTCACAGTGCCCATGCAACATTTATTATCATTAAAATAGTGTCACTTGGCTCAGCGCCTGTGGCTCAAGTGGCTAAGGCGCCAGCCACATACACCTAAGGTGTTGGGTTCGAATCCAGCTCAGGCCCGCCAAAAACAACAATGATGGCTGCAACCAAAAAATAGCCAGGTGTTGTGGCGGACGCCTGTGGTCCCAGCTACTTGAGAGGCTGAGGCAGGAGACTTGCTTGAGCCCAGGAGTTGGAGGTTGCTGTGAGCTGTGATGTCATGACACTCTACCCAGGGGGACACCTTGAGGCTCTGTCTCAAAAAAAAAAAAAAATAGTGTCATTCAAATGAAGCGGCTGATGTTGGAAAATGAATGTAAAGTTGATCATTGTTCTGTGGATCTGGGCTTTGATGAAAAAACTGAATTAGAACCAGCACTTCAACTCTGCTTATGCAATATGTATCTGTCACTCAGTATTGAAACCCTTGAGACTCTAACAGACGCTAAGACTATTTTAGGGTTCTGGGGATAAAAATACCTGCCTCTCTTACTTTACCAGGCTGTAGGAAGAATGTGGAAATGTATAAAGTGGCCTGAGAGCTTAGAAAGTAAGACATAGATGTTTTATTAGCCCTCTGTAAGATCATTGGTTAATTCCCTAGAGACTGAAAGCATTAAGGAAGCCCTATAACAAACTTCTCTTTTCCATCCTCAGGTTTTTTTGTTTTCTTCTAATATTCAGGTTAAAAATAAATTGACTTTTCTATCTTGTGTTTAGCTTTTGCCTCTCAGCATTGAGGCTTTGAATTGAGAAAAATTCTTTGGGTCTGTAGAGCTGTCAATGATGGTTAGGTTTAAACATTAAATAAAGAAACAGAACTAATTAGGTTCTGTGACCTGTGGTCAAGTCAATGAATTTTGGTTCATAGAATTTCTGAGAGAAAGAAGTACATATTTATGAATTAGTCAAAACTTTTATCAAAATGTCTCTTGCAAATTCAAGTGTTTCTGACCAAGTGTAACTACTTTGTAATAGCCCATCTTGATAATATTCCCCACATTTCTGTACTCTATTATTTGTGACTTTCCTCTAGGTTGAGCTGTGAAAAGGTGAGGGGAACCGGAGCCATTTTAGAGAAGTAGAATAGGCTGAATCAAATGCCTAGAGCAATTCAAAACTGAAGTCTTGGCCTGCTCAGTCTCATACTCCACAGCAATAATTTCTCCTTGGCCAGAGTCCTAAGCATCTGTGGCCTAATCTCATACTCTTTCCTAGATAGATTCATCAAGTTAAACCTCAGTTTTTTTTTTTTCCCTAAGGTTTTCTCTGCATTATCCTGTAATTTAAGTTAAGCTTAAAGATGAGAGCCATTAAATAGCAACACAAACAAATAAAACAATAATAACAAAACATTATGTTGTGACCCTCAGAGGTCAATTTAATGTGATTAGCAGCATAAAACTTTACAAAGGCCTTTGCTGGAGGATTAACAGAAACAGCATCATTCAGTATGTTGCCACATGTTACCATTCTTTCACTTTGGCATTATTTATTGATTATAGCAGAAAACTAATATTTGTACTTATTAAACCTTTTAACTTCCTTTCAGCTTTTCCTAAGTAAAAGTGGAACTGCACAAGTATTGTTAAACTGTTGTCAAGGCTTAAAATCCTCCTAAGTATTGTTCACATCCCTGGTTACAAAGGCAAGCATTGAGGCAGAGCTGTTCTGCCTGCTTTGATTTATATCAAGGGTAACATTGTGTGTATGTGTGTTTATGCAGGAGAGGGTAGTAAGTGGAGTAGAGCTTTAAGGAAGGAGGGGGGTCTGGAAGGAAAAAAACTTACAATGAATTGAAACTGCATAATGAAAAGGTTCCGAAATTTAATTATAAAAATGGCTCTGTTTTTTCTCTCACCTCCTCCTCTCCCTCCTTTCCTCTTCCCCACCTTCCCCAAAAGCACCAAAGTAAAATGAAACTGTCATATCTAAGCCACACACCCACTTTAGGTCTGGTTTGAAAAGGGGATTTTTTTTCTCCCCTTATTTACTTTATAGCAGTGGTAACCAGTCCACAGCAGTTTGCGCTAACATTGTGGAGCCTTGCCACTGTTCTGCTTGGTCCCCTCCCCTGTGCTACTTTGGTCTGGTGAGTATGGTCAAAGCTTCAAATGATTGCTGTGGCCACATTTCTTGCCATCTTCGCCATCTATTATGGTTTCACACTTGGCGGTTGGGTATTGAGTCACTGTTTCTCTGACATAATGGCCTGAAAGAGGTGGAAATTTGGTTTCTGAATTAGGAAATACAAGAGTGAAGGGTGTATTTGCCTCTGTGGCTGCAGGTTATGTTCAGTTTTCCTTTTTATTGAAAGGGATTAAAATGTTTAGTTAACCTAAGAATCTGGACTGTGTTTGAGAATATGTATGTAATTCATAATGTATTTTAGGGCACACCTGCATTATTTAATATTGGAGAGTTTTTCTTTTCTTTTTTTTATTTTTATCTAGGACCTGTGCTTGAGTTAATATTTTTTCAGGCTAGTTGTCAATTTTCAACTGCATTAAAATAGAGAGTTTGGGTTTTCTTGGTCTTTTCTGGCTCCTACTCTCTTCTAGTTTGTTCTTTCTCCTCAAAATAAACTTATACTTAATTAACAAAGCTATTCAGTTTTAATACTTCCCATGAAAGCCTATCTCTTATACTCTTTTAGGAATATCATCCTTATATGCAATACATGCTTCTTCTGTAGTTGCCTGAGAGAGATATGTAGGTCTAGGACCAAAATTCTAGAACAGGATTAGGGTCACTGGAAGGACAGCCAAGAAGAGGAAAAAGGCTCATGGGACAAGAGCTGGAATGTATGTTATAGTGAGCTGTGGGAAGGAGGAAGAAACTCAGTACATATTGGTGGAGGGGAGGGTTACTGGGTCAGGAAGGACCTAAAAACATCAGCCAGAAAGAAGAAAACTCAAAGGAGTTTGTCTTTGATTATGATTATTCACCAAAAAACCTTTATAGTGCTCTGCTTTTACTGAGCTATCTGTCCTTCAGCTGTCCCTCAGATGTACACAACATATACCTCAGTGTACTCATTCCTTTGTAGTCATTATTAGCACTCTCCTTCTTATGGCTTTTCAGCGCCCAGAACTCGATGTGCTACCTTAGGAAGAATTTAATCAGTACTCTGAAAAGATGGATTTACCATTCTGATTTGTATTTGTATACCACACAACCATGTGTACACTTAACAACCACCTTACTGATTTATACTGTTTATGGTCTTTTCTGATCCTGTAATCCTTTGAGTGTTAATTTCTCAATCTGATTTTAACAGGGATTAAAATAAATAAGTAAATAAATAATAAGCTTCTAAGGTTTGGGAAACAATTTGAAATTTAGAGGACTTTGAGTTTTTAAATTTAATGATATTTTCTTTATAATTTTGGTTCCCATGCCTATTTATTCTTTGCCACATCTATGCACCAACAAAAGAAAACCTTTTAACAACTGATGTTACTACTTGGTATCCATCCATTTCATATGATTTTCATTTTTAAAGCCTAGTAAGTTGCTTTTTCATCCTATTCTATTCTTTTCTGCTATTCTGCTTTGGCCTTAGGAATGAAAATATTTCATTCTGCCCCTCACAGCTTATTTCTGTCTCTCAGTTTTGAAGAATGGAGCACCAGCAGAAATAATAAGCATCTTATAATGTTACAGTACTTAAAATTTTCAAGGTACTTTCACATCCATTATGTCATGTTATCCTCTTCTCACCTCAACATGTAAGCAAGACTTGGATTATTACCCCCATTCTATCTCAAGACCATATAGAAAACTAAGAGCAGAGCCAATAAGCTTTCTAGGTAAATTAGTTTCACTGCACTGAATCCACTGAATGCCCAGCCTAATTCCTCTCCTGCCATTTTTTTGCAAACTGTATATATATATATATATATGAACTTCCTTAGAAAATATGAAAATTTGCTGAGACACCAAATGGAAAATTATTTGGCAGGGAATCAAGTGTGGAGGGGCCGAACTGGGTCACTTGGTACTTGAACGTGTCTTGGTAAACTAGGTCAAAAATGAAGTGAACACAATCCTAAATTAGGCCATCACAGAGAGGACTCATTACTAGGTAGCAGGGGCCCTTTCCTGTTCCTTAGAGGGACTTCTGGTTGTGAAAACTCTGAACCTCTTCTCTGTACTAGAAAGACTGATAAGAATAACTAGTTAATCCTACATCTATTTTTGTAATGTGGCAATTTTAATGCTTATTGGAGCAAGGCTGGGGAATCTTTTTTGTCTAAGGCAGTAGTTCTCAAGGGGAATTTTGCCATTTGCCAATGTTTGGAGACAATATTTGTCACAACTTAGTTGGAGGTTATTACTTGTATCTGGAGACCAAGTATACTTCTAAACCACCAATTCAAAGGACATCTCTTCCCCCCACACACACACATAGCAAAGAATTATCTTACCCAAGATGCCAGAAGTCCCCAGGTTGAGAAACCCTGGTCTGTGTGAATAAGCCTGGGTCCCAGAGGGTTTGCTTTGATTTGATCTCTGCTTTTACCCCTATAATTTCTCTCTCTTTCTCTTTCTCTCTCTCATTGGAGTTTATTCATTTAACTAAATCCAGGAAGGGTCCTGAGGGCACCTGAATAGTATCACTATTCTATAAAGAAACAATTGTCCTTCATGGTAAACTTGAAGGGAGATTCACTTGGGGTATTTGGTTCCTCTGAGGTTGTAGTTACAGCACATATGCCTAGGGTACAAAGTCATCTGAGTGTGTGTGTGTGTGTCTTTGTTTTGTCTTTCTTCTGGCTCTTCAGCAATTCTTAGACTTCATAGGCATCAGTTACTACTAGTGGAGTGGACAGCAGGGGTTTCTGTCAACTTTGGGGCATAGATCTGGCAAGAAGTGCCTAGAAGCTGTCTGAAGAAATACTTTGGGGGTTTGGGGATAGATTGGATTCCTTCTCTTAAATAGGCTAAGACAAGAGGTGGGATGGGAGATGATATTTGTCATGGCTTTTCTCTAGCTGTCTTATGTGTAAGAAGATATTGTTACAAACCCAGCCACTGCAGCTATGAATGTGAGGGATCTAAGAAGAGAATAGTATGCATGGGAAGAAGGGGAGAAGAGATACAGCCATTTGGCATGAAGAAAAGATGCTTGAGCATCTGGGTATGTGTTTGTAGTTTTTGTATATGGGCTTCAGTTCAAGGCCCTTTCGTTTTGTGTGTGGGCTTTCAGGTCAAGGTCCCAGTGGAAAGCATTTCCTTTCCCTTCCAATTTCCATTGACTGATGGTGACTAACCTTTTCAATTTTGGCATTATAGATAATAAATGAAGCTATTTCTTTTACACTTTGCCATAGTGCTGTTGTTTGAGTAGAAAAAGAAAAGCTAGATTGTGAATTCCTGGTGTTCATATGTCTCTAAAGTACTTGTGAATCCTTTTACAACCTCTACTTGTTGTGTACACAATTTTAAGGTTTATAATGTAGGAGTGGGGCTCTGAGAATGATCATATGTTGTAACCAACAGCAAGTGTTGGTAAAGTCCTAGAAAACTGACCCTAGTTTCCTTCTTTCCTCTTCTCTTAGGCTGTCATCATGTTACATGAAATTCATGAGAGGCACCATGCTGAGCTATGAATTCAATTGCTGGTGGAAGTTTGTGGCCTTCCTTGGAAAGTTATATTTGATTTCCACTTCTCCTCCTTTGCTGTACCTTATTAGTTTAGTGGGGTTTCTGCATTGGGGTGTAGGGGTGAGGAGTGTTTACCCACAATAAGTATAAGAGAAGGTGCTATAGAAATGTGATAGTCCTTCAGTTGTAGTCTGACTTGCATAAAAACATTGCCATTTGAAATAGATACATTCAGCTACCTGAAGGTTAGGAGTTATGATTGAGCCTAGAAGTCGTTAGCAAATGTGATACAGCTCAAAGGTGGGTGCTTATAAATTTTTGTATGCATACATAATGTTGGGAAAATATCATTGGTATGTTAATTAAAGAATGAGTTTGAATATCAGTATATGATCATTTCTCCATTATCTATGACAATAACCCCAAGCAACAGGTGATTTAAGTTTTTTATATTAAGTTTCAAAGTATATTATGATTTTTTTTATGAGATGCACCTATATATGTCAAGAGGCTATGGGAAGTCAGAGTGGGGTTACAAAGAAAATATCTCCTTTTAAAATTAAAAAAGGGAATACTTATGGATGACAAATAGTTCAATTATGTAGTATACAAATTTTATGACCAGTGTTCAGCAATGGCTCAATATCAGACCACCATTCTAAATGTCAGTCTATTCTTAAAATGGGAATGCTCTTTGCTATATATGCATTATATAGCTTTCCTGAAATTTACTTCCAGGTGTTCTCACATACTAAGTACAACAGCCCTGATCTTTAAGCAATAGATAATTATCTAAATATGTTATTTTTTAAAATTTTTTCTTCACTTCATTCTTACTAGCCCCTCTCTCCCATTCTTATGCCGTCATCTAAATAAAATAATTCTTGATGAATTCATCACAGTTATATAATGTATTTAGGTGTGAATCTCTTTGGGTCTACCTAATTTAGAGTTTGTTGAGCTCCTTGGATGTGTAGATTAATGTTTTTCATTAAATTTGGAAAGATTTTTGCCATTATGTCTTCAAATGCAGTTACTCATTGTTTAACAATGGGGTTCTTTGTAAGAAATGTGTTGTTAGGCAGTTTTATTGCTGTATCAACATCATAGAGTGTACTTACATAAACCTAGATGAGATAGCCTACTACACACTATGGATGTATGTTATAGCCAATTTCTCCTAGGCTACAAATTGGTACAGCATGATACTATATTAAATACTGTAGGCTACTGTAATACAATGGTAAGTATTTGTGTATCCAAATATATCTAATTATAGAAAAGACAATGCATTGGGCTACAGTGTTATGGATGCTATGATGTTACTGGGTGATAGGAATTTTTCAACTCCATTATAATTCTTTTGTTTGTTTGTATGTTTGTAGAGACAGAGTCTCACTTTATTGCATTCTGTAGAGTGCTATTGTGCCAGACAGCTCACAACAACCTCCAACTCCTGGGCTTAGGCTATTTTCTTGCCTCAGCCTCCCGAGTGGCTGAGACTACAGGTGCCCACCATAACACCTGGCTATTTTTTTGTTGTTGCAATTTGGCAAGGGCCGGGTTTGAACCCACCACCCTTGGTATATGGGGCCAGCACCCTACCCACTGAGCCATAGGCACCACCCAACTCCATTATAATTCTGTGGGACCACTGTTGTATATGTGTTCCATCATTGACCAAAATGTCATTATGCAGTGCATGACTGTATTATTTTGCACCTTTTTCTCTTTCCTCTCTTTCTAGGGATTTCATTATATGTATGTTGGTACACTTGATGGTTCCCACAGGTCTCTGAGATTCCATTTATTTTCCTTCATTCTTTTTTCCTGTTCTTTAGACTGGTTAATCTCAATTGAGCTATGTTTAAGGTCACTGATTCCCTCTTCAACCTGCTCAAATGTGTTGTTTTGCCCTTCTAGTAAATCTTTCATTTTAGTTTTATGCTTTTTTTACTCCACAATTTCTATTTAGTTCATTTTTATCATTTCTGTGCCTTTACTTATATTCTCTATTTGGTAAAACATTGTTTTCATACTTTCCTTTAATTTTTAGACATGATTTCCTTTCTAAAGGAAAGTTCATGATCATATTTCTAATAATTGGTTTAAATAAGTTCAACTTTTGGACTTCCTCAGGGATAATGTCTATTGACTGTCATTTTTTGTTGTGTATATACCATAATTTCTTGGCCTTTTGCATATCTCATAATGGTTTTATGTTGTTGTTGAAAACTGAATATCATAAATAATATATTGTGGCATATCTGAAAATCAGATCTTTATTTTATCTGTTGTCATTGTTAGTTTAGAGTGACTTTTCTGAGTTAATTATGTAAAGTCTATATTCTTTGTTGTATGTGCCTGCTGAAGTCTCCATTTGGTTAGCTTAATCGTCAGCTAATGAATGGACAGAGATTTCTGTAAACACCTAGAACCAGTAAATTTCCCAGTCTTTGTGAAGGGGCTCTGTGTGCGTGTTGGGAGCTTGCTCTCAACACTCAGGCAAGTAGTTAACAACTTTGCCTTGGCCTTTACTTCCTGCTTCCATAGAACTTCAGAGTCACGGCTCGGCGCCTATAGCTCAACGGGCTAAGGCGCCAGCCACGTACACCTAAGGTGGCGGGTTCGAATCCCCGGCCCGGACCCGCCAAACAACAATGATGGCTGCAACCAAAAAAAATAGCCAGGCGTTGTGGCGGGCGCCT